>CM046866.1:38233042-38433836 GCA_025617745.1 Heliocidaris erythrogramma | reverse complement strand
TATCAATATGAAGAGAACATTGATAAGGTTAGGAGCTTCAGTGAGTCAGGCGTGCTGCATAAAGTTAAACAAAATAATTTACTGGTACTTATATGATTTTAAGTCATACCTATGTTTTCTCGCAACTCCAATAGTCATGAGTTTTGGTTTTGGTTTTATTGTCAATGGTTATTAACATGAAAGTCTTCCCTAGAAATGAAGAATGGCGCCTTTATTGTTATAATGTCTCACTGCAGGTCATGCCTTTGGTATGGGTGCTATCTTAGCCTTGGCATGCGATTACAGAGTGATGAGGAAAGGGCGGGGCTGGTTCTGCCTTCCAGAGACCAAGCTGAAGATGATATTTTTCATTTCACCCTGGAACTGATCAGGTTAGACTTTGCATTCATATTTACAAGAGATGATATAGACAGTAAAATGTGATGGTTGGATGTATACCTGCATAGCTTTTGAACCGCATGACAAAATGTATGACATGGAACAGTTGATTCCTATGAGAAAAGGAAATGGAGAATTACCAGTAATCATTTGTAAAGAAAAGAGAAATATAGTCTAGAAAGAAATTGAATCAATCCTCTTACATTTTATATTCGGTATTTGTATCTATTCATCATCATCCATATTAACTTTAAATCTATCAGATTTTTTCTCAAATTTTTATTTACTATAGTATTTGTCAGATTCATTCTGTACTTGGTGCTTAATATCTTCTCTCCTCTCTCCCTCCCTCTCTTTCTCTCTCTCTTGCCCAGCTCTCTTTCCTATCTCTACCCATCTCTCTCTCTTTCATTCTCTCTTTTTCTCTCTCTCTCTCTCTCTCGCTTATTCTTTCTCTTTACCTGTGTCATTCGTTTTTCGAAAGATCATGATGTACTTTCTTGTTTGAAGAGCGTAAATTAATGGAGGCTAGATGCAAAAATATATTTTGTAACCATACATAGTTTTATTTATCGAACAGACTTAAGCTGCACAGGGTACAAACTTTGCGGGATGCTGCCATATTCAGTAAACGCTACCCTGCAGAGGAGGCTCTGAGAGCCGAGATAGTAGACGAGGCAGTGGATGAGAGTCAACTCATGACGGCTGCTTTGCGCTATGGCAATGACATAGCAGGTAAGATCAAACATGGATGATTCACAGGATATTTTGTACAATGATATCACTGACCTGGTAGCCTTATGAACCAGGCCCTATTTTTCATAAAACTTGTTATCAATATTACAATAGTTGTTATGAGCTACTCAAGTCGCTGACTTTGATTGGCCGAGAGCAAATTTGTCATAGATTTGTGTTAGTTGTTATCAATAGCAAGTATTATGAAACGGCTCAGGGGTGGTATTCTGAGATTTATTTGATCTATTTTATCTTGATTTTAGTGAAAACATTTTAATTGTCATAACAACTTTTAAATTGCTACATTTCATTGGTGTTTGCGCAGATGAATTCTGCGTACACAGCCACTTTTGCGCAGTCATTAACCAATGATGCGCCATAAGCATACATTTTTTTATGACAATTAAAATTATTTCACTAAAATCAAGGTAAAATAAATCTCAGAATACCACCCAGGACTGTGTATCACAGTACATCTTTCTAAGGGGTGACCTGGGTTAGATCCTTTCAAGTACATCTTATTCAAAAGCTACAACTAATTAGAAAGAGTATTTCATTTCAGATTTTATTGGAAGTCAATTTAACAAGGTAGTCAACATTTTGTTTTCTACAATATGTAATATAGGATTTGAAGGTTTGCATGGTGAAGTTGTAATTCAGAAAAAGGTTTACGGTACAACATGTGAGTTGGAATAACTCCACGTTCGGTCAGTATGTAGTTTACAAATAGTTTTTGCCTTCCTACTTGAATGAAATGGAATTCAAAATAGCATTGTATCAATGTAAATAAGTATTTAGCACGTGATAATAGTGTATAATAATCGTAAGATTGCAGATATTCTCTATAACATGTTTGTGTCCAATTGATTCTTCAGGTGAAATTCTAGACAGGGGTTGTGTGTCTGCCGCTAAAGACAAGCTGTATGGCGCCCCCATTAGGGCTAAAAGAGATGCACAGCTTCGGAGCATGACAGAGAAAGACAAGAATGATAGGATAGAAGGATTCATTCGAGGGGCTCAGAACCTCTCATCCAAAATGTAAAATTACAGCTGCCTAATAATCAAAAATCAAATATGACCAAAGTGATTTATATTCAGAAAAACTGACCAGGAATTAAATGCCAACACCATCATCTTGTACTTGACGATGATGTTAACTTGTAATTTCCAAGTTTATCAGATTCAAACCTCATGTTACAAAAGAGTGCATGTGAAAGCTTCTTATTTCAACTCTTTCAGTGAAAGTGCAATCAGTCTATGAATGAGCACAATATATATTTGGTTGAATATTGATGTTAAGATTTTAATTATGTTTTACAGTAAGTTTAGTATTTTGTCCAGTGAATATTTGGTAAAGAAGAGATTAATGTGATTTATGTGCTCCTGTGTGTGACTGTTTATTTTCACCTTACAAAGAATGCCCATTAATATACTCTGTATCTATCTATATACATAATTCCTACTTAAGGCGATTTTTGTGGTGAAATATTAAACGGAAGGGGGAAGCCGATGTTAAGTCAAAGTTTTTGATTCGCCTTAACGTTTTCGGCACTGTTTTTTCCAATTTCCGTAGGGGTAGGAGGCATTCTATCGATATAACTGTAGAGGGCATCAAATTACTTATATTACTGCAAAGTTTTGTTCGGTAGGGAGAACTCATATAAAGATCTATATATGTATAACTCCTGGGTATCTAACATCCTAAGTTGGACTTAGGGCAATGTCTGTTTTTCTTGATTATATCATTAGTTTGGGGATTTACTAAAAATACCTTATCGCACACAAAAGGTAGTTATTATACGATTCTTTTTGCCATGAATGCAAATTGAATCAAATTAATTCTAAATATATACTAACATTTTGAATCCATTAATTCTCTGTAACGTCCTTTCTGCGATGATATACGTTTATACAATAAAAAAAAAATTGCCTTTTAGTAGAATCTAGGTATATATATACAGTCAAACCTGTCTTAGCGGCCACCTGTCTAAAGCGGCCTCCAGACAAAACGAAACAACCGGTATCATGATCAGCATTGATATCGATCGCACGGGCGCAATACTACAGGTTCGTACACTTCCATATTAATTTTCAATTTTAAGAGATTAATCAAAAAATTTTTAAAGGGTTAAAGCTTTCGAAAAAAAAAAAAATTTTTAAAACGAGTGAATTTTTTAGAAAGTGACAATTGTAAAATACTATCCAATTATTATTTTTTTAAGGATCAGTAGTAACGATTTCATGTACGAGCCTGTCCAGCTAAAAAACGGCGGGAAAACTTGTCCACCGGCGATCCATTGTCGACCTTCGCACTTTCGACGAATCAAGTGAGCACCTTCTGTCGCCTGTTCTCAAAAACAGTTAAAACTTCTTTTTAAACCATTCGAAAGACAAATATTTATTGAATGAAAATTGATTGCATGATTTTATTCAAAAGATATACATATTATTGTAATTTATGGACACGAAGCAAAAGTATGATGAGACATCATTTTTAGACTATAAAAATCAAGAACAGCTCTCTACCGCGGGCGGTACGTACGTGGTAATTTGAAGGAAAATTCATTTTACACATATTGTTCGTAGATCTATTGTTTTTCTCATTTATTGACAACAAGGCACATTATTTTGGCATTTTATATTTCATATGAAATGTTATACAAATCTGTAGATCTATAGCTTATTTTCCTAAGTGATATGGATGCATGTACACTACAAGTGATGTTGTTGCATGTATGTGCAAAAACTCAAAATGGCCGCCGACCTGTCTACAGCGGCCACTTTTGCCGTTTCCCTTTGGTGGCCGCTATAGACGTGTTTGACTGTATATAGCATACTATTCTGGGATAAAAATAAAGGGCTTGGCTGTAGTAAAATTAAAAAGTTTTAAAATTATATTCTTTCTTTCTTTGTTAGGTTCATTTACAAAGACCACACAGAGTAAAACTGCTTTAATTGTGTATTTTTTTAAAGAGATGTATCCTGCCAATCATAAAAATCTTGCAGCTGATGAACCTTCAAACTATTGGTCAGCTTTTGATTCCAAAATATGTGCCTAAGGAATATACTTGTTTATTGTAATTATGTAAATGCCTTTGTGACTGGTAATTTTTATATCTCTATTATTAAGATGAAGGCATGCCATGTAAAAAGCATTAATTAACTTGTCAATTGTACATAATTTACACTTGAATTTTTGAGGGGAATAATCAAGATGTATACATTGTACATCTCCCAAATTATTTGTATATCTGATTTGTAATATATTGAGTACATGCATTTTTGTAATAATCTTACACATAAGTTGTGTAGGTACTTACGGTACTTTATGACTGAAATGTGCAGATTTTTAAAATAAAGCAATGAAAAAAAAATACAAGCACATTGTCCTTTGCATAATGTGCATAATTTATTTACGCAGTCTTTGTTCTTAAAGGGAAGCTTGAGTACTTGGAAAGGTAAAAAAGAATGTAAGCTTTCTCATTCTTATTATGTTAGTTTAGAAGATTATCATAGTAGATATGTCCCTGAAAAGGATTGCTCTCTATGACAAGAAACCGCTGAAATGTTTGGGCCGAATATTTGTGTGTAATTAATCCATATACATATTTTTGTGTGCAGTGCACGTGAATCTTAGCAGGAGTGAAGTAAATTCTTATCTTTTTGGTGATTCCAAGTTTACCGGGTAGCACTGGCTTGAAACACAATGGAAGGTACATGGAACTAGTTTTACTTTACAAATATTACATGATTTCTATTCTAGAATTTATATTCCCCCAAAGGAAAGTCCTTCGCAGTTATTGCTAGAGATTCATCCTTCCATCATTTTATAATGGGCACGAAACTAAATAAAATATTTAGATTGCCTGAAATGAATCCATAAAGGTCTATGTATCTTTCTGAGTGGAAATTTTGGTTAGGCAACAGTCACTTCATATTTAGGCAGCTGTTACCTTATCTTTGGGCAGCGGGGGTTGTCCAATTTTATTTTCATATCTTATTTCGTATAATTTGATGAAAAAAAATTACATTGTCACTAAGAAATTTATAGCAGAACATCCCTGATTACAAGAATTGGAATACCTTGTAGGATGGTTGAACTACGCTGAAAGTAACAATGGAAAGTGTTTCACACATCTCATTGTTGTTTATAATTATAATAATTATAATAATATTCTGGATTTATATTGTGCCTAATACATTTAGGTCTCTAAGCCCTTTACAGACATATTGATACCCGTTATCGGATCCATGGCTTGCCCGCATATAATGTATGCATCTTCTCCACATACATGGAGGTATTTCCAGCCAGGTGCCTTTTTATATTTCATTCCTTTTTGTAGGACATAATGTACTGAACAAACTTTCAGAAAGATTTTTAAACCTCTCTTCAAAATTTTTTTTACACATATAGAATACTCAATACTGTATTGACATATCTAGTCCAAGCTTTTACGGACATCAACTTGCGAGCTTCTTAGGCATTCCATTTTGGTCCAGTAGACTCAGTTCTTGGTCTGTCGCTACCTGTGGTCCAGGTCCTACCTTGGAGTGGATGATGTATTTCAGGGCTCCAGGATATGGGTCTCGCTTCAGAGCACTTTGTAGATTCTGGACGAAAAATAAACAGAATAAACAATCATATTACACATATTTTGATAATTCATAATATTATGCTAGTAATTTAACGTCATATTTCCCATAAGAAGGCATTTGATAAGAACTCCTTTTCAAAGAACAGTTCTACGATGATGTTCTTCCATATTGACATGACTTGACTTGTAAAGAATGAGAAAGCCCACAAATCATTTGCACTTTTACCAGAACTTTATCTTCTCTTTAACCTACTGAATACAAAGCACAAGGAAACTTGGTTCTACAAAGAATGCAAGTTATACAGAAATCAAATCATATCCAACAAGTTAAAGAAAAGATTGAGTTCTGGGAAAGGTGAAAAAAATTTGTAAGTTTTCTCATTGCTCCTCAAATGCCATCATATTTGAAATATGGGGAGAAATAGCAGAAGCGTTCAGGCCGAACATTCATGCCACGTGTGTGCAGTCCCATATACTTATTTCTGTGTGCAGTGCTTTTCAGCAAGATTGGGTCAATTCTCATTTTGATGGGTCCAAACCCTTACTATATACACCAATCCTTATGTAGACATATAATCAACTTTTCCCAATTGCTTTGAGACAGTTTCTTTAAAAATGAAATTGCATGACCAGAACTCAACTTTATCTTTAAACTCTCATCCCATTCCATCTATTCATGATCTCAAATGAGGAGCCTGGAGGTATAGAGATACTAGCCTGTGGTACGTCTTGAATGTGACTGTCTAATCCTCTGATATATTCCTCATTATCTTCATCAGGAGGGAAGCTATGATGGATGAGAGATAATACCTCCGTGACATTCTCCTCCAGGACGTATAACACAGCATTGGGAC
The DNA here is from genome assembly GCA_025617745.1 of Heliocidaris erythrogramma. Classification (NCBI taxonomy): domain Eukaryota; kingdom Metazoa; phylum Echinodermata; class Echinoidea; order Camarodonta; family Echinometridae; genus Heliocidaris; species Heliocidaris erythrogramma. Next base: position 38,427,274 of record CM046866.1, on the reverse strand, counting down.
CCGCATCAAAAGTGTAGCATGCCTTCAGAAATGAAAGTGTAATTGTACATCTATGTCATTTCACTTGGGTAGTCACGACCTGTAGAACATATACTGGTATTCCCATGAATGTAAGAGTCAAATGTGTTGGAGGTTTTCAGAAATCATCTGGTGAGAGTCAGAAGGTTGTCAACTCATATCCTTTAACACAAAGTCAACGCCCTTCTGGCTTTCAACAGATAATCTGTGGTGCCTGGTATTTTTTTCAATTAAAAAGAAAACAATTATATTCCAAAGAACCAATTATGTGCATGATAAACAATGCAAAGTGCATTTAATTTTTTTAGTAAGTTCCATTACATAACCAACCTGGGCCCTGTTTCGTAAAACTTGTTATAAAAAAATAAGTTGCAATAACTGTTATAAGCTACTGAAATACTTGCATCTGATTGACTGAGAGCAAATTTGTCATAGAACTTTGGCAGTTGTTATTAATAACAAGTTTTATGAAACAGGGCCCTGATGCTACATTTAATCAAGCAAATAAAACTCATTATCTTTGAAGACAAGTAAACTTTTTGAACAGAGAGGGTACAAGTATAGCATACATGTAAAATAACCTGATAAACAGAGTGCCATACCTTGGTTTCTCCATGGAATGAGTTGTAGTCATGAACCATTTGTACAATCGCCCTTGAAGTGTCATTCATATAGGATATAGGTGGGTAGGTGTCTAAGCAAACAGCATGCATCTGGTTACTGTCCTGCGATAAAAGTAATAATAATAATATTGCATATTTTTATAACGCTTATCCTCCACACAAGGTGCTCAAGGCACTCCAATATTACCTGGCACTGGCCAGGCTACTGATTCTGGTACTCACACCATCCAAGGAATTTTTTCCTACCAGTACCCATATACCTGGGTGGAGAGTGGCAACTGCAGATAAATGTCTTGCAAACCCACGACCTTCACATCTTCAGTCAAGTGTCTAGACCACTAGACTACCACATAACAAAGGTTAAAAGTTCATATTGTGACAAACTTGATAATAGGAGGCACTATAGAAAACTGGTTTGCCATCTTGACTTCCAACTGCAGAGTGACTTTCTATCGGCAGAGAGCTGTAGAACAAAACTTTCAGTCATAACAGACAAACAGGAAGATGGAGTATCTTCACTAAATCACTTGATAATGCAGTTTACTACAGCAGTACAGAGTTGCAAGGGAAATGGGACAACAATAAATCTGAAAAAAACGTGGTTGTCAAAAACATGTATCTTTTGCCGAGGCACATAGAAGAAGAAAGTCTCTGCCAATTATCTCATCTCAAATTTAGTAGCCTCCAGATGCTATGCAATGGTAAGGCAGCAGTGTAATCGGTAAATGCAGAAGTTTTTTTTAATAAATGAAAACGGAAGATGTGCAATACTTTTCTTTGTATCTGATGTAATTTTAAACAATTATTAAATTGGAATATTTCCCAGATATTCTTTAATTCCATTAGCATGGATCTGCATTTGATTGTTTGCCTAATAAACATTTGATTGAATTGAATGGGAATTACCTTCATTGTAAGCTCAGCGAATGTCTGGTAATCTCTCTCCTTGATAGCCTTCCTCATTGTCTCCATGTATCCTGGTATTAATGTAACCCTGTGCTGGAGAAGTGCACTGGTTTCCACAGTGGTCTGCATACCTGCCGTGCTACTTGTGTGTTTCTTCTGGTCACTCACCTACCATAGGAGACAAAAAGATGTTTTACTTTGAGCATTTAAACATTTCAGATGTGCTTTCACTTACTGGAGAATTGTGAATAGCATACATATTACTGGGAGATCAATAAAGTGCTGTAGGAATACCAGTATGTAAAAGTTAAATGAGAATTTGTGTCCAAATCTCAAACTGACAACTTGGGTCATGCAAATGAGAAGTCATCATTAACCGATTCTCTTTTATTGATATTATAAATGAAAATTAAAAATTTCTGTCAACCATGTGTACCTTGTAGTCATGGTGATGTGGGAGAGAGAGAGAGCAAATATTATTATCTTCATTTTGAGGCCAGTAGTCCTTATATACCACCTATCGGGCTATACCATCACTACCACAGCTACAAACCCCACGCCCCTTCCCCCTTCCCCAACCATCCCTAAGTTCCTAATAACAATATATTTGTCGATAAAAGACCAATATTTACCACTTCGTTACGAACCCTGAACTCTAGCCAGTACCCCCACAGGGTCATTGAGAATCCACTACTTACCACTAATATTAGAATAATAATAATAATAATAATAATAATAATAATAATAATCCAATTAAAGTCCCCTCCAAATTTTATTAACCCAAAATGGAAATTCTTTTTGCCCAATTGATCGTGGGCCCGGAAGCTACTGTGCAGCGCCAGATCGACGTTGCTCTATCCCTTCAATTGTTGAACGCCAAACAAGGTAGCAGCAACTCCCATCTTTTAACGTCTTTTGGTATGACGCGGCCGAGGTTCGAACCCACGGACGCTCTACTGACTGAGACAACACATCAGAATCCTCATCTGACGCCAATAGTCCTCGTCTACCACCTGTTGTGCTATACTATCACTACCACTGCTAGACTCCCCATCCAGCCACTCCTGAGAATCCACCACTTACCACCAACATGAGAATCCTCATCTGACGCCAATAGTCCTCGTCTACCACCTGTTGTGCTATTCTATCACTACCACTGCTAGACTCCCCATCCAGCCACTCCTGAGAATCCACAACTTACCACCAATATGAGAATCTTCATCTGACGCCAATAGTCCTCGTCTACCACCTGTTGTGCTATACTATCAATACCACTGCTAGACTCCCCATCCAGCCACTCCTGAGAATCGACTACTTACCACCAATATTAGAATCCTCATCTGAGGCCAATAGTCCTCGTCTACCACCTGTTGTGCAATACTATCACTACCACTGCTAGACTCCCCATCCAGCCACTCCACAAAGCCTCCATACATACTCCTACATGCACTGCCTGAGCCCTGCCGTGCTATATCCGACACATTCCCATGGACACCATAGACTTGTGCTAAGGTGGCAACTGTGGCAAAAGGTTCAGATAAATTAGTTGTGTTTAATTGAAGCATAAATGTTTCTTCCAAACTATTTAATACACAAGTAATTAATCCACAAAATGAACAGTGAAGCACACAGTTATTAAAAAAAACCCTGTATATAAAAAAGGGAATGTCGATCCATGTACTCTATGCTCGACACTCAACAGCATGAAACATTAGAGACAAAATTGTATTTAGATAGGTAAAAGTATACATTCACCTGACACATACCTATAAATTCCAGTAAGTTAATTAATAAATGAGCTAGAATATTGAATCATCAAAGATGGAGAGAGAGAGAGAGAGGGATGGAGAGAGAACAGGGAGGGATCAAAAGAGATGGAAATTAAACAGACAGGCGCTATATCAAGGAAATAATTTTAAAAAAGATTGAGGAAGGAAAAGAGAACGAAAAGAGAGCGGGAGAGGGGGAGTGATAGGCAGAGAGAGAGAGAGAGAGAGAGAACTATATCAAGGGGAAAAATAAAGGAATGAAGATAAGAACAGACTTGATAACTGTTTAAGAGAGTAAAAGAAGATCTTGTGTCTTACCAAGACATGCATATCCAGCTGCAGATGAAGCTAAGCCAGCAGCAGTAGGAAAGTTATTCTCAGAGCAGATATGAAGCTTCCAATCCTCGGGGCATGATTCATCATCTGATATCTTTCTTTTCCGAGCTCTTTTCCTGACTAGAGGATGATAAATAATGTCTAATATACATCACATACAATTAGAAGGGTAATGCTACACTTTTAATATGCAATGATGATTATGGTAGAAATGTGCCTAGCCAAAATCTGTTGTTTTATCATCATTAATATATCATGTAAATAAAACGAGCACTGGCAAATAAATGAGAAATACACTTTAACAAATGACAAACATCTTAATTATTTATAGTTTATGGTACATGATTTAGCTATGTCTGGGATTGAGTTTTCTTTGAGAATCACTCTTCCATTTCAGTCAAAGGATTTTCTCAGACAGAGATGATAATACTGTACTTTAAATTATCTTGGATACTGAGGGCTAGGTCAAAGTTGGGTCATACTTACTCTCTTGCAAGCAGGTTTTCACTCTTGGGTTCTCCAAAGACTGTTCCCTGGAAATGAAAATATATAACATGAGTATAACGAGCTTTTGGGCTATTTTTTCAATTAATCAAATTCACTGAAATTTTTTTAGAACATGTGGCATTTAACAAATGAATACATATTGGTAAACAAAGCCAAAAAGAATGAATGAATGTGTCAACTATATTACTTAATATTACTTTTAATGAGCTATTCAGTTCATCTCCCTGTGGTGGTGCATATTGGTACCCAATTTGAATTTCATCAGTTCTAATGCATGTACATTGCTGTAATTGTATAAGAGTTTTTCATTTCCCCTTTCTCTTTCCTTAGTCCTCACCTAAACTCCAGAGCAAAAAAAGAAAAAAAAATTCTGAGGCGAACTTCTTTTTCAAGGCTTTTTGTAGATATGTCACCTCCTAAAAAATGTTAATCAAAACTACACATATTATCAATCAGGAGATATATCACACTTTTTTGGCCAGATAGATGTGCAAAATCTTATCAAAATTCTTGCCCAAAATTCTATATTCAATATTAATTACTCTTAACTTTACAAGAAGACCCATACTCACTTGCCATTGAGCCAGAGTCTATCTTCAATGAAGTGTTTGCTGCCAGCTATAGTTGTTGTGGTACATAGTTGATCAATATGAAGGGTGGCACTCAATGAGGAATTCACAGGAAGTATTAACTTTTCATCTCGCTTGCCCCCTTACAAGAAACAGAAAAAAACAGTCACACATATTTATAAGCAAAAGGATTCCTACATGTATTTGCAGTTCTTTGAACACAAATGATTTTTTTAAGGGTATCACATGCAGAAAAATATAATCATCTCATAGACTGTATAGGCCTGATTAGTTAACTGGGTATGGAAACTGAAATCATATATTAGATCGTTGTTTCAAATGATTACCAAGAACTGAAACTTATCAGAATATGTAATTCATATTTTCAGGATTTGATTATCTTCAACCCTTCCTCCCAAAAAGCAGATAGATATTAGGAAACAAAATATATTTTCACAATCCCGAACATGTTACAAAAGAGACTTCCAGAGAGAAAAAAGAAGCAAAATCATATCAATGTCTTTTCTTCTTCTTCTTCTTCACATTCTTCTCTTCCTTCTTCTTCCCCTTTCTTATTAGTTTATTACCCTTCTCCTTCTCCTAGACATCTACATTATGCACCTATCAATTGTAAGACGCACCCCTCGACCCCCGGGAAAGGTGCGTCATGGTTGGGTAATTTACCAACAAATGAATGACGCAGGGTATGGTCATGGAAGCATTTGGTCAGTCACAGCATGGAGAATGGGGTGCGTCATAGTCGGTCATTTTACATGGGTGCGTCATAATGCCTCGCTATGTTTACAAACGGGTCTGTCCGCGCAATACTCACCGCGTACCGGGCTTTTAAACATGCAAACTCCTTGAATATAAAAAAAAATATATTGACATGGAATCTATACTTTCGCACCGGGCGCCCAAAATCGAGTTTGATGACATCAAATAAAATGGAAACCCCCAAATAATAATAATTGATCTCAAATCCTCTCTCATGCTGTCTTCTGTCTGGGTTCTCAAAAAAGGGAAGAAATAAGGTATTTTTCGTTACTTTGTTTATTTTTACCCCGTTCGTTCCAGCACTGCGTTGGCTGGTTCGGTTCTTGCCGCGATGATCGCGATCGGTAGCATTTGTGCTAGGCTGGATTGAGACATGAATATTCATGTGTTGACGTCACAAGAATGTCAGCGATTGCACTGTGTGACTTCTGCACATTTTCATATGTCATCGCCGATAATCTTATCTCGAGCTCGGCCTCAATAGCGTGCAGGATGATAACGTGTGTTTGTGTCTTCAGCTAGCGTTCATGCATGCATGTCGATATCAACAATGCATGCAATACTATACTAGCGCCGCGCCGATGCATAGCGTGCCACGTGCGCGCGGAGCTTTACCATGACGGGGTGCGTCACAATGGTAAGTCAAAGTCTAGAACTGGTGCGTCATATTTTTTCGTCCAGGCACAGTCATTGTAAGAAAAGGTCCGTCATAGTCGAGACACACAGGTGCGTCATGGTATAGGAAAATCCGACTCACATCTGACAAGTGACGCACCATTCCCGGGGGTCGAGGGGTGCGTCTTACAATTGATAAGTGCATTACAGTACAGTAGATCTACTTGGTTCCCCCTTTTTCTTCTTCTTTTTTCTTCCTTTCTTCTTCTTCTTCTTGTGATTTTTTCTTCTTCTTCTGCTTCCTCTTCTTCGTGATTGTCATACTGTTTAGTAATTACTGTTGCGGGCAAAGTGTGGTATAAAATTTATATTTTTCTTGTTTTGTGTTAGAAGCACTTTCAAGATTAAACCATAAATAAAAGATAATTTCATTGCTTAGAATGGTATTGGTAGTCACTTTTATCACTGTAATTGTTTATGCGTCGAATTGCACACATTTTTGGGTGCATGGCTTGATGAACCTCATTAGCATTAATATTATAGTATAGTTTAATACACTTTTAGTTGCCGAATGACTTACTCCACTCTCCAGGGAGCTCCACGTACCGTACGGCCGTCAAAGGCGGTGGCAGAGCGGAGGAGCTCCCCGAGTATTCGTACTGATCGAGTGAAAACTGAAGTGCCGCGTGCCGAACGGAATAGGCAGGCGCAGGCTTCTGTACCGGGATGGGCCGGCTAGAAATTGAGCTGTGGTCCGCTAGGCGCGAGCCTGTCCTTGCCCACACTTCCTTCTCTCAACCGTACTCTAGCATCATCCAACTTTAGAACATAAAAACATATATATTAATAAAGGCACAACATACTTACAATATTTGATGACAGCTATATTAATTGGAGCTTTACATGTCACGGTCTTCGCGATTTCCATGTCTATATTTTAATGCACAGTACAGCGATTGAAATGCAGCGATGATGCTATGTGGGCGGAGCCTTTCCTCGGAACATATGGTACGATAGCATGAAACGATTATTTCTATTGGACAAAATATAACTTTCATCCAATCAAAACCATCATATCATTATTTATAGAATTCAAGATGGCAGCCTCCATGTGCAAAAACGTGACTTTGTTGACAACACCCCGATATTATTGTTTCCACCCCACATTAGCTCGCCAGGAAAGGATACTGTTATTGCAAAGGGTAATTAAAAAGATTTTCACATAAAGTAATTTTTCTAATCCATGAAAATTATGTAATATAATCTGTCAGTAAATGTGTGGTCCCACAAGCTGGGATTTGGGTAGGGCATGGCATGCATGGTTGGTATTTTTGTAATTAGTTTATGTTTTCTAAATATCATCATAATCATGTTCCTTTTTATATTTGTATTACCCATGCTGTACCTTCAAAAGTTTTAAACTTACTTTCTATATATTCTCAACGAATTGATTCCTTGAAATCAAGATTTGATTTGGATCTTTCTAGTTTCTTAGGTCTTTTCTCTTTTTTAATTATAAATATTTTGTCTCTAGCATGTCTAGGGTTAGACCGAAAATTCTGTCTCTCGTTCGTTAGCTCTTCACTTAGAGACAGAAACGCTCCATTCACTCGCCTGTGCAAACCGAATACCCATTGACTTACACACTATACAGTTTGAATACGGGCGGAAGATTTTCAAACGGAGAAAACCTTGGACCCTGAATTACCTGAAAAAGGAGCATTAAAAGGAATAACAGTCAAATTGGTAAGTTGAACATGTTCGTTTAAGTATAGAGCCTAGGCCTAATCTATTTAATTTACACAAATATTGTTAAAATGTGAATAATACGATTTACAAAAACGACATGCCTACTGTCAAGCGGTTGACAGTGAGTTTGCACAGGCGAGTGAATGGAGCGTTTCTGTCTCTAAGTGAATGGCCGACCCTATCCAAATAAGAGGCTAAAGAACGAGAGACAGAAAATTTCGGTCTAGTCTAGGGTCTGCTTTCTCAATCTCATGTTTCTCGGCATATGATTCTTTCATGGAATTAGTTCTCTTTTGGAAATCTAAAACTAATATCGGAACCTTGCCTAACTTAATTAGAACGTCAGTAGTAAAATGATGATTTAACTAATGATGCTTTTTTTAGCACACCTGAGCCTAAGGCTCGAGTGAGCTATTGCGATGGAAATTTGTCCGTCGTCCGTCGTGCGTCGTCCGTTAACTTTTTACATTTTCATCTTCTTCTCCAAAACCCATGATCGGAATTCAACCAAACTTAATAGGAATCATCCTTAGGGGTAGGGGACCCAAAGTTGCTAAAATGGTACATGTGGCCCCCAGGGGGAGGGCCCCCAATTGTAAAAGCTATGTAAATTTCAAACATCTTCTTCTCCAGAACCAGGCATAGTTCAGACTTGGTATTGTGTATGGAGATACCTCTATAGATGAAGAATGAATGTTGTTCATGAATTTTTTTCTGGGTGGCCCTATAGGGGCCCTGTGGGGGTAACATACTGGAGGGGGGGGGGGGGGGGGTGGGCAAGTTGTCCGCCATCCATAAACTTTTTACATTTTCAGCTTCTCCTCCAAAACCCATGATTGGAATTTAATCAAACTTGGTAGGAAGCTCAGACTTGGTATTGTGTATAGAGATACCTCTATAGATGAAGAATGAAAGTTGTTCATCTCCTGGCGGTGCTAGAGAGAACATGCACCAGATGTGAATTGATCCACCTCAGGTGAGCGTCGTGCCCCCTGGGGCTCTTATTTTCTTCTTCTTTTCTTTTTTCTTCTTTGAATTGATACAGGTGTTGTCAACTCTCCATGAAGAGAAAACTGAATCAAAAGATCGAAGAACCAGCTGGTCTTTGGACACACAGGTTATAAGTCACCGTCGTCATGCTGGAGTACGGCAGATGAAATCTGTCAAGTTACCGGAAGTACTTTCAGACAATATAGCATCAGTTCTAGAAGGTGCAGAGTCAACAATGTATTCTCAGTCATATGTTTCTTGAGAAGTCTCTTTCTAGAATACTGCAATCTCTTTTGGTTCACGGGGGAAAAAAAAGAATGTGAAATCAACAAAAATATACAGACAATTACAATTTTGGCAGCAACTTGTATGGAATAATATGCAGGGTTTTAATTGAAATCCATGCTGTGTCCAGTGCATATGATTAAAACCTGATGAATAGGTACATTTATTGATATAAAAATTTATGATATTAATGACAAAAGGGTAATTTCATTTAAATGTGCAGTAATTTTGAAAATTGATTGGATTATGCATTGCTAATTTTAAATACTGAGTATACTATGTCTAAAATTTATGGAGAGCTGAATGATTCTAAAAATTCATTTGAATTTGAAGTGTAAAGAATAACAAATGTCAAGAAAGAAGTTTGAATAGAACGATATTTATGTTTCCTTTAGGTCTGACTGTTCGTAACCTTATTCCTGAGGCGGCTAGACTGTCTAACTACCTGAGCAGTCGTAAGAGACCAGTAGAAGAGTCTGAGTTGAGAGCAGCAGCTAGGCACTTCTCTGAGGAGATTGGACTAGAAGGTGGGTCAGTGTTATAGCTACCATTCTATTAGCACTCAGGATAGGTCTTTCAATATAAATATAAGGAATCATTATGACTCAAATAAATGTATAAGGTAGGCTTACTCTGTTTGATTTTGAATGGAAAGTTGAAAAGCATGTTTTTTTTCTTTCAATTTCCCTCAAAGCTTTGAAAGTTAAGTGTCAGATTTCTTATCTTTTGTATCCTTTCAATTGGAACTTTTTCCATATTATGGTGCAGGGGTGACTCTTACCTGGCATTATGTAGAAAGGGAACTGGGAATCTGAAGTAGATTTTGCTTATATGAGCAAAGGATATGATGTGAGTCTAGGATGGAGTTGTATTTGTTTTAAAGATCCTGGGACATAAATATTTTTGAAATGTATGTTTTCTTCTGATTTTCCCATTGTAATTGCATGTAGATGTAGATGCAGATGATGTCAACCGCCAGTCATTTCCTCCAGAGAGCAGAAAAAAGATGCAACATGTGATGAGAAACTTGAGAAAAAACCTTTATAAATGGCAGTCAATTGAGTAAGTTCATTGATGTAAGGACCAGTATTTTCCAGGCCTCAAATTGCTATCTGACCACACAGCATTTTTCGGCGATGCCCAACTCACTGGCCACAATGCTTGACAAATCTGAAGGTCTCCATAGCCGCCACCTTTTGCTATTTGAAGTTTATTTGGCTTTCATGCTCCTCTTGCTGGAAAAAAAAATCGACCTGCCAGTAAGTTTGGCATATATTTGAGTGAAAGTCTATCACACTTTGCCAATGATATTTCTTGCAGAGCAGGGGTTATAAGATTACATTAGAGCATTACCACATGTTTTCCTACTTTTTTTTCAATTAAATCTGAACTGAAAATCTATATCTAAAATCATAAGTAATTGAATTTTCTCAGGATACCTTTCTGGTAGATCCTTGGTTAAGTTGCACTGAAAAAAATTCAAATTTATATATTTATTTTCATTATCATCTTTTTGATTTCATGTAATATATTCATATCTTTACTTCCCCCATGAATTTTAGGTGATCTAACTGTTGGCATTTAAGTTTTTTTTTTTTTTTTCTGTGTTATTCAATGAAAAATTAATCACAATATTTACAAACAATTAAAAAAGATTGCCATGAATAGAACCAGATCAAACATAAATTTAAGAAAAAAAACCATAATAAGTGCAGTGATATACGGTATATACTATAAGATAAGAGTTAACGCCCGATTATATATATATATACATGTATATATATATATTTTTGTTAAACGGGGGCGGGGTTCGGGGTGCCCAATGGCACAACGCCGGACACCCCACGAGCCCGCCAATCAAGTGGCCAAGCAATCGAAATCCACTCCCCCGTGACTGGGCCGGCCTCATCTCTAAGCATTTAAGTTAACAAATACAGAGGTAATCCACTCCTACCAATTGTTTATACTGTATAGCCTATGGGCATATAATTGAATGTAAGAAAATGTTGTTTGCTACTTCTATTTTTTTTGTATACTTTGCATTTATACCAATAACTCTTATGTAAATTTGATTAAATCAATGCTGTTTTTGTATTTCATTCCCATTCTAGATATGATGATGTCAAAAGCCTAGCATACATGCTTGCAAGGATGCCGCCTAACTATGCTGTTTTATACAGAGTTCTAAATGAGGTATGTAGATTATTTTTTATATAGTTACTCTGCACATATTTTCTCTTCTTTATCCAGTCAAAATGGTAGAACGGATTCAGTATCACATATTATATTAGAGGCACTTATATAATAACTATGATTAGGGAGGGAGGGGGGGGGGGGAATCAATAAAACCACAATGGTTATTAGAGGTATCAGAAGAAGGATAGTCATGCCAGTGAGTGTATTGGTGATTATGGCACCTCCAGACTAGTTTATCTGCCATGGAAGTCCTCAGTTTGCTAAATTGCAAGACCTCTGTCACTCCGGAAACACTGATATGGGTTGATGGACCTTTTCCCCCAGTTGTAATATGCTGCGTGGGCTCCCAAAGTATATTGGGTTTTAGTGTATTGGGTTTTAGTGTATTGGGTTTTAGTATATTGGGTTTTAGTATATTGGGTTTTAGTATATTGGGTTTTAGTATATTGGGTTTTAGCATACTGTTGCATGTTGACTGCATTGCCCCATCAGTCTCATCCTCCTCTTGAAGAATTAGATTGTAGGATTAGAAAACATAAGGTATGTAACTAGTTCTTCTCTTGAATAAAGTCAGAGGTCAATTAGTAATATAGGATTTTAGTGTTTTAAATCACAATTTCGCAATAACCATTTGATGAATGCGCATCAACTATATTATACTTGTAGGTGATCAGGAATTATCTGAATACAAGCGGAGGCATATTGAAGACGCAGTCGTATCTTTTGCTTGTTTAATGTTAGATCAAACAGGGGGATCCAGTATACCAGCCCACAAGCATTCTAGATTTTGGATCTGGAGTTGGAACTGCAACCTGGTAAGTTGATTAGGCATTGTAATAGAACGATGTGCAGTTCTCACAAGTCATAATGCTATCACAGGTTAAATAATAAATTAACACCACTAAGGTTCTCACCCTTGCAGGACATACATAGCGCTCATACAGAGTGTGATGGACTTCAGAAAGAGAGATAACATGAGTAAATTCTCCCTGATAAAGATATATTGACAAAGATGATAAATATGTCAGTGCACAATTTCAACCTGCAAGAAATGCTTGGGTCCACTGAAACTGTATTCCTGTGATGCTGCAAGGTCAGTTCAATCAATTTAGACAAGGGTAAATGATTTCTTGCAGGGAATCCTGATACCACCTCACAAATTGTATTGCTTCACACTTTTATGGCTACAGTTAGCTATATTTATCTCATCCTGATGTCCTGATCATATGATGTAGTAATAAATTCCTGTTTGATTTCAATTCCTGATTTATATATCTTTTATATTGACATAAAAATCTTATTTCAGGGCAGCACACAGCGTATGGGGCAAGGCAATCAAAGAACATTACATGGTAGAGGTTTCCAAGGCAATGCATCAGCTCTCAGAGAGATTACTCCAGGTGGAGCCAGGCAAGGATGAGCACTACATCCCAAACGTCTACCTCAGGTTCTTCATGCCAGTCTCCCTCAGGGTAGGTTAGAATGATCAATGAATGTTGCTTTGATGCACTATTGTTAAATATAACCCTCATTTATAGCTGCCTTAAAATTTGGTTGTAACCACTGTGGATCATAGGGAGGATATTGGTAGCTCTTCATCTTGTATATTGACAATTTTATACTTTGTTATATCTGAGGAGAAGTCCTGTTACAACTTCTGTGGAATATAGAAACATTTCATTATTACAGATCGTTAGGCATTAGAATATCAAACAGCAGGTCTGAGCATTCTGTTTCACATTGTAAGAGCAACGGTGAAGTTTGAATTGTTATGGCTCACAAGATAACCAAGAAAACAAAAACTCTTTATTTCATGAAATATATCAATACACTCTGAAAATATAGGTAACTGAGTGCATTTTCCTACCAAATTTCCTGTAGGTATTTAGCAAACAAATTCAGACTTATAGATAGTATGCACAATTCAGCAACAGAAGAAGATCTTTTTGTAATGTAAAAGAGTATGGTGCCATGAAGTTTTGTGCCAGTCTCTACAATAGGATCTGGATGTGCTTGCAAAGTATATCTTGTCTATTAAAGGTGTATCTCAGAATGAAGCATTTCATGTATCAGCTACACTATGATTTTGTTCCTCTCAGGCAAGATTCAGTATGACAGTCTCAGCGTACTCACTGCTAGAGCTGCCTTCGTTCCAAGACAGAGTTAACACTGTACGGTCGCTATGGAAACTAACTGATGATTACATGGTCTTGATAGAGAATGGCAGCTATGAGAGCTACCTGGCACTGATGGAAGCAAGGGATGCAATACTTCTCGTAAATGAAGAATTTAAAGATGATTTAATATTCTGTTTTTATTGTTGTGAGACTTTAGTCAGGGACTCCATTTGGGCTGCAAGTGGGTGAGACTTGAGTCAGCTTTTGCCATGACTTGACTTGAAATTCTGCCTTCTGATGACCTGACTTGGGATGCAGTGACTCAAGTCAGGAATTCAACTCAAGTCAGACTCAAGTCAGCTTTTTGAGGGAAGAGTACAGGTAGGAGAGACTCGACAGGACTCACCTTGAAACTCAACCTGTATGGACTCAATTACAACACTGTCAATTGAAAGAATATATATTATGAAGCAGTTTGATATCCTTGTAACCAATAATCATATTTCCAGTTCTATACAGAGGCTATGATAGAAATGTGGTACATTAGGACAAATTTTATTGACATGATATGTCATTTAAATCAATAAACATGTATGGATTGAGTAGTATTTCCTGCACTGATCTTCATCTTAATTATTGTGTTATAATTAGGAAGTTTATCTTCTCCTTCAACTCTTTTTACTCCTTTTATTAATTTCTTCCTTTCTTATTCTTTGTATTTCCCCCTCCTTTTCTTTGTTTTTCTTTTCTTCATGTTCATCTTTTGCTGATAAGGAGAGCCAGGATCACTCTGAAGAAGGTGCTACCACAGAAGAACCTGAGAACCAGTTTCCTGACCGACTCAAACCTCAGCTTGATCAGCAAGGTGGCCATGTATTTGCACCAGTAAGTAGGGCTGCATCCCTAATGCTACTACAAAAATTGGTGTGTTATGTGCTGCAGGTATTGTTGAGAAATGAACAATTGAAGGAGAAAGAGAGCAAATATAATTATCAGTCACTGAAATTTAATCTGGTACTTGGTTGTTTAAACTCCTATCCTTGAATTATGCATGAATTTAATTTTGATATTGACATAAAGATATCAGAACATTTCAAAATGTTCTGGTTTACTTTATTTAAAGAGAAATTTTGTTTCTGTTCTTAAATTTTGAAAATTTACTTACACAACAGGACATAGATTACATGGAATGACATTTTCTGAATCATTACCTACAAATCTGATTTCTTTGAACAGTTTGTTTTGATGTCTTTTGATGATCAGTTTACAATGCTGGTTATAAGGTTTGGACTGATTTGGTGTCTGCTGTTGTTAGTAATAAATAGTAACTTTCAAACCTTTTTATTTCATATAATGTGTGTATAATTTGTTAAAGTCATATCATGCCCAGTTCCATTCCTGTATGATTGATGAGAACTGTTATATCTTCCTACAGTGCGCCCATGACCAGCCATGCCCCAGACTCAAGGAAGGCAGTGGTATACCATGTAACTTTGAACAAACCTATCATCCTCTGACTCAGTTTATTGGCAAGAGGTCAGATGCAGTCAGCACAGAGAGATTTACATATATAGTTCTCAAGAAAGGCTCAAGAAATAACAAACATAGTAAGTTCATATGCATGAAATGTTTATGTAAGGATATTTTTCATAAATCCATGATAGCAGAATTAAGGTTGCAATAATGTGGTTCATGAGAATACTCAGGATATCATGGACTGACAGAATAGCAAAGAAGGAAGTGAATGACAAGACATGTGTTGATAGATCCCTTCTAAACCCTTCTAAACATCATATGGAAAAGATGACTTCAGTTTACAGTTCACATAATAAGAAAAGCAGGCATAGAAAATAGGATACTGACTGGAAAACTTGAGGGGAAGAGAGTGGATCAAACCTAATATAAACCTAGTGTCATTAGTCAATAAATGAACATTGCCACCAAAAATTTACAAAAGCTGTTAATGTTTTACCAGTGATGAAAATATGACACGTTGTGGGCAGATTCTATTTGACTGTTTTCTATTTTAGATTGGCCTAGGGTTATAAAACCAGTCCTCAAGAAGTCCCGTCATGTGATCTGTCGTCTCTGCTGCAGTGATGGGAATCTCGGAGAGGCTGTGTTCACCAAGGCCAAGCACAGCAAGTGAGTTTAGCTCAGTGAGAAATTTGAGGAAAATGCATAGATGTTTGCAATATAAAAAAGGAAGAACCTTGTAAAATATTGTTTGCCTCATCTTTTACATTTTTCTTTAACCCTATAACATTGGAATTAATGGTGACTATTTGTGAACAACCAAAGGAGGTGACAAATGAAGTGTGGTCTGTATATGTCCTATTAGCATCACCAAACATGAAATGGGAACATATGAGATAGAGCTGGAAAGTGTTCATATAGCAAATGCACTAAGCATATACCGCTATATACTGTACACAAATATCAGATAATGGGTGTGTTGTAGATGGCATGCTGTACAGTTGTATTAGTAAACCTCATTATATTAGGTTATTTTCTATTGTGCTTGAAATATTAACATGGTTGGCAATGGGTCATTAATTTGAATCCAGATTCTTCTTTTAATAATATGCTGTATAGGTCTCCTTGACATGTTATAATTTCTGAAAAATCATATTTCTGGTGGAAAAGCTCTGTCATGTTTCATTTTTCTTTTCATTGTGTGAATGTTGTTTATATATGCTGGATTACAATTTTTTTTTTCTTTTCTGATTCATCTCCATTCCTTGATCAGAGACCTATATCGATGTGCTCGTTATACCAACTGGGGTGATTTGCTACCAGCTACACAGAATGAGAACAGTAACACAGACAGCGACAGCTGAATGGTACTCGGTGACTGATAATCATCTTTTCTATGAGAGACTATGTATATTTAGAGAGCAACTGAATATTATACTCTGTATACCAACTTGTGTGATTTGCTACCAGCTGCGCAGAATGAGATCACTCGCACAGATAGAGAGAGCTGAATTGTACTCAATAACTGATCGTCTTCTTCCAAATGCTGCAAAGTTGGACTTTTAGGGACTATGTCTGCTGGCATGTTATCTAGAGAATACATGTAGCTTAATGGTACCCTATGGCCAAGGATTCTCTTTGAAATGCGTCAAAGTTGGACTATGAGGGATATTGCCTGCTAGCAGGACATAGAGAAAACAGGTGAATGGTATTCTATGACCGATAATGTCCTTTCAGTGCCACAGAGTTGGACAATGATAGACTCAGCCAGCTAGCATGACATGTCGAAGAACAATTGTTGATTCTCCAGGAGCAGTGTAGGATATGGTAATCAACTAAACCATCATGAGAAAATAGATTGATATACCTATCTTTTTTCAGTTGGATATGTCTTCCTCATGGAGAAGAAAATGCACCTGATTATTGAATGAAAACCATGTATGATGTAGACAAAGTAAAGCTCATTAATACAGTTTGATCATGAAATGTTCAGATATTCCTCAGGCAAAGTACTGCCAGGCAAAGTACTGCCTGTTAAAGATTGCCTCATGAAATTTTCTATCTGTGAGATTAAGATTTTTCTTTCTTGGTTTTGCAATAAGAAAATATATATAACACATATATAAAAAGATTGCGCATGTATGTGTGTGTCATAAGGAAACGACACAGATGATTAATACAAACCATAGTTTTAAAGGATTAAGGTGGCCCTGTATTTATGTTTGGAAAATAACAATAAATCAGATGAAAATTAATATTTGTACATGTAGTTTGATTGTGATCTTGCAAGATTTCTCTAGTCTCTACACATCCATGCAATATTGATCATGATTCCCTTTATTAATCGTTTTTGGGTGAAATCATTGGAAAAGCTGTGTGATAGGTTACCGTTTCTTTCTGGAATCACTGAAAAATTACCAAAAATATTCTTTTTACTTATACATTATCACCATAGAGCTCCTTCATAACACTTTCCTTTCCAAGTTTTCCACTTACAAGAGGTCAAAATCATATGATTGAGAAACAATAAGATTGATGTTCTATGAACATTAAACATTTATTTGCATTGTAATAGATATGGTAACCATAGCTAGTTACATCAAGTGCTTATACCACCACTGTACATGATACTTTTTACATAATTTAAGTAATTACAATCAAATCATTCATTAAATTCTCATCAATTTTTCTCAATATCAAAAATACTTTTCACTAAGCCTCAGGATCTTGTCTTTTCAACTTCTCAAGCAAGACACTTCTGGTAAACATGTCGTCATGGTGATATTGAACTCGCAGAAATGAGGCTTCATTTTCAAAATGTCGTACCAGACAGAAAGAGCAGGCTGCAACTGGGGGCAAGAGGATATTTTTTTCAGAAAATTACAAGTTTAAGAAAACATAAATTTGTTTTCCTTGTGATGTTGCTTTTAATAATGAAAAAAGTGATATGTATTATATCAAGTCTTCTTCAAAGAATCTTCATTGTCTATCTTCCTCAAAAATTGGAAATTTTGAGAAAATTTTGAGAAAATTTAGGCTAACAGTCACCAGCAATGTCTGGTTAGAAGACATAATAAAAGTGAATTCCTTGATACCACATCACTTTAATAAATTGGGGAAAATATTGAATTTAGGCCAATATTGAATTCCAACATTGCTAACAAGTCCATATTGACCAAGTTTACTTCTAGTTTTTGTATTTTATTTTCTCTTCACTTCTAAAAAGCGCTTAGAGGCTTTAGCATTTTGTGCTATATAAGTATCTATTATTATTAATATTATTGTGAAGTCTTCCATACCCTCACGCCAAGGAGTTTTGGTGTGAAAGTAACCAGTGATAGTCTAATGAAAATACATTGAGAAAACACAACCCTCTCATACACAACTATTATTTGCACGACCACATGGAGTACCTGGAAATATTCTGAAAACCTGATGCATTCTTGTGCGTAACTTTCCAATTAATTGCTCAAAATCATCACTTGGATCCTTGAACTTTTTATCCATCAAACCCTTCCAATATATAAAAAAAATCAAATGTTTTCAGGATACAGTTAAAGGGATACTCAACCGCAGATTGTGGACGTTTTAATGCCGCGAGAGGGCACCGTGATTGTTACCTGATCACGCCGTGCGCCCCACGGGGCGCAAACCTCGGATAGACTGGTCGCCGCACAAATATGCACGCTCCGCCTGAGCTCGAGCTCTCGTGCGAGATTCGGTCGGCTTCGTGCAGTCGAAATGTAATCCCACTTAGTCCAACGGACGCGTTTGACGCACAAACTTTGTGTACGAGTGAATGGGGCTTACGCAATCCTGACTTTCCCCACGGCCGCCCGGTGGCGTATCCCTCCAATGCTTTGTTCAAATTTGTAAGACACATAATATCCCTTTTTTCAAATGATCCATTTTCTATAGCATAGTTAGTTTTCCAAAATACTGGTGTGTTAGCTCTAGTGTTTCAGAATGCTGAGTACATGTAAATATAAGTCAATTAATTCTGGGTACTGTATACATGTATGCTAGTTTCAGAAGAAAAAAAAAATCCATGAAAATATAATGAATCACAAAAAAGTAAAAAAAAAATCTTTCAAAATCACATTCCCTTAGCTATTACATTGCTACACTAAAATAAGAAAAAGAGAAATGTTAATTTCTTCCAAAGAAACCTTACTTAATCAATAAATTTGAACTGAGAATCTACAAACTACTTTACGTAAGCATTATCATATAATAATACACAAAAATACACATATAATAAACAACTAATCTACTTGAAGAACATAAGAAAAATAAGCAAGGGTAGCATTTTCAGAATGTACCACATCAATAAAACAAGTACTAAGATACTACGATTTAACTTATATTTGTAATATTCAATAACACTTAAAAATGTACATTAAAAAAGTTGAACGTCATAACACATTAAAACAATCTTGAAAATGTACCAATTTTGAAATAAAATGATAAAAACTGAATGAAAAAAAAAAATGTAGCATACTCTATATGACAATTGGAACCAGCGAGATATAGCATAAGATCAAACCATTCTCGTTTAATAAACTTCAGTGTGAGTGAATTCAATCCATTCTTTCAAGAGCTTACTCTGTAATTTCCCTTAACACTTTGAACATGCTGTTGCATTCTATGTAACAAAAACCCATCAAGTTGTGTGTTATATGACAAAAAAATGTCATAAATGGGTTAAATGAAAGCAGTCCCAGTTAATAATCTACTTTAATCCAATATCATGATGCTATCAAAGCAATGAATAGCATGTATAATAAATGAGATAGCACAATGAAGTAATCTGTCAAAGCATCCACACCCTCTGTCTGGTTAAGCATGCATGCAAGCAAGAATAAAAAAAGCAACTAATAAATTAACAAACTTACTCCCATGTAACCCCAAATCTCATTTTCTCTCAATAAATCTGTTGTCAAGTCTCAAACAGCTACTAATTACCCAGCTAAAGTAACTTTACCAAGCAAATGAAGGTGACCTGAATACACTGTAAACCAAATTGAGACCTAAATGTAGGCTTATAAACAAAAAAATTCAGGATGGACTCTTAATGTGATTTACTTGTATTACTTTCAAGGAATAGCTTTAGTAACAAGGATCTCCCACCTGGGGCCCGTTTCATAAAACCCGTTACCAATAACATGTTACAATAACTGTTATAAACTACTGAAATCCTTGCATCTGATTGGCTGAGAGCAAATTTGTTATAGAACTTTGACAGTTGGTATTGATAACAAGTTTTATGAAATAGGGCCCTGGAGATGAACCAAGAAAAACACATGAAAGTAGCGTTACTTTAGTATATCGGCATCACTGAACAGCAGAAAGCAAATTTTAATGCATCAAACCATTTTAAGTTGCATCTTTTTTCTATGACTCGATGCACTAAAATTGCATCGGCTCAGACTTAAATCCAACTTTGATTTAATTCAAATCTCAGGCCAGTGAAAGACTGAAGAATGTGTGTGAATTGTGCCATGTGTAGCTTTAGAATAGACCCAATAATGAACATCACATGTCTTCTTTACCAAGAGATAATTTGCACCATTTAATGACAAAACAAAAGCTGCAGCAGATTATTTGATATCAATGAATTGTAAGAATAACTATATGCTATTTAGCACACTATTTTCCAATAAATGCAACAATTCACATTCCTAATTTTCATACACGACATCTATGTTGAAAATAAATCTACCAATACAACTAAGTAGTCCTGCACTATGAAACTACATGTACTGATAGAAACAGCAACCTACCATAATCTGTATTTTGGCATGTTTTGAACGGATATTCTGTTTCATAATTTTCATTGCCTTGTTATGAGTTGAGATTTTCCACATTAAAATACAAATCCAAAGTACAAAGTACAGATTTCTTGACTTACAACCATTAGAACCTTTCTACCTTTTTAAAATTCAATTATCTCATCACAGATTGAAATGTGCAAAATATCAAATGAAATTAAAAAACAAAACTTTTGGCAAAGGTTTGAAACGATTGCTCATACAGTTAATCTTAACGTTTCCTCTTGGGCTCTTTGTGATATACTGTAACACCAGAAATTTTCGGGGGAAATGAAATTTTTGCAAACTTGGCTGAAGTTGGATGCTACAAAAATAATTGAATCATAACTGACACAATACTGAATTTTTGTGATTCGTGAAAGTTTCCGGTTTTACAGTATATGTCTCCATACTTGCAATATTGAGAATACAAAATGAAAGCAGAGGGAAAATTTGTAAGAACATTGAGAAATCATGGTTGTTTGTTCTGTTCACATATTCACTTGTTGTGGGTCAGTACATGTACCTGTTCTAGTATGATATCACCTACACTAAGAGAATCCACATGACTATGGGGAACTGTTACACAGTGCATTACGACCAAACACCCATACTCAAGCTGCAAGACATTGAAATTCTCAAGTAATTTTGGTCACTTTCAACAAAATGACCACCATGAATCTGTTGGTCGGCAAAGGTCATCCAATGATGACTAGCTACTATAAATAGAACAGTTCATGGTCAGTCTTCAATCACATTAGTCCATCTACGATGACATGTGGAGAAAAACAGCTCACTGTAATCTGTCCAGCTTTGCATTGACCAAATCTCCCCTTCCACATCAAAGCTGTGTTACGCATCACTCTATCCGAGTCTTTTTAAAGTCAAATGACATCCCATTTGTCACCTGACATCCTACAGTCACCTGACATTTCCACTGTGTTTACATCATAGATGACTGTGTTTGCATGGCCTCCTGCTGTTGATCTGTCTTGGGTTGTTCTACTCCACCACCCATGTCGTAGATCTGTGTTTGATGGATGGCCGAGGCATGCTTCATCAACTCCCAAGCTGTGATGGCTTCATGCTGGCAAAATACACATACCCAACTTTGGGGCTCTGAAATGTAAAAAAACAACACACAATATCACTATTCTACATGTACATCTAATGACCATGTACGGTCGGTCCATTGAAAGCCACAAGGGCGGTGCATTGAAAGCCACAAGGGCGACCCATACCACTTTACATAATAGCAAGCCTGAGTCATATTGAATATTTCATAATCCGGGATTCGACGGCTTTGATTCGATCGAATACCGGTGCATCGATAAATGATGGGCGGTGAAAACAGAGTTGCACACAGTGCATGCACCATGCACCGGTGACCGGTCCGCTGGCATCGCGGGCATATGTATGGGCTCTCGCTGCTCGACATTAACGATGGCCCGCTAGCCAATGGCTAGTAAAAATCACAGCGGACGAGTCAAAATCTTAAGTTTCTAGTCCGTATGGCTAGCCAAAATATCACTCTAGTGTCGACACACCCGACAATGATTCAAATTCAAAGAATTAATAATCTTACTTTGTCTTTGGAGAGCTGAATGGAACACGTTTGTTCGACGCAAGAAAAAAAACATACAAAATAAACTTTTCGTCGCTCATGCATGCACGACTAGTAGACTCGACATCAATCAGCTTCAGATATAGATCATTCAGAAGTAATTGCCAATTTGATGAGAGTGTGATATTAGTTATTGCGAATTAAGTAGGAACACTCGTACTCATGCCCGTATTTATCATGTTCAATTATACAATTGTCAAATTGACAATGCAGAGAGAGTGCAAGAATATTATCGTAAACTTCAGTTTGTAACGACAAAACGATTTTTCCATAGAGAAAGCACAGGTAAAGCGCGACGTCCTCCGCGAGCGAATTAGCGAAAGTTAGCCAACAGTTTGAAGTCGCCTTCACGTTCTCTGCTAGTATATATGCTGTACGTTACGGAGTTTCTTTTTTTATTTGCTCTTTTCATGGTGGCTACGGTAGTCAAAAATTTGGCGGACTACAAATCGATGCACCGGATTTGCCAAAACGTATTCGGGATTCGATGTCTTCGATCGAACACCGGCTAACCAATCGATTCGACTCAGGCTTACATAATAGTCAATATATTTCTGGCCCTCAGATGCAATTTCAACTTAATGAAAGCCGAGGTATAATGAAATGGGGTATCCCAGGATGTAGACAAGTTTATTGAGTGAGTGCTCTTGGGGCAGGGCTCAACACCAACAGGGGGGGCAGGGCTCAACACCGGGGCAGGGCTCAACACCAACAGGTGCCCGGGACACATCGGCCCCAAAATGTCAAAATCTTTACATAGGGCTCATGCACACAGCTCAGTCCATGAATATTCAATCCGGACCCCCATCAGGAAAAGTCTGTGTGGAGCCCTGCTCTTGGGTAAGGCATTAAACATAGAGTACCATGTCCCTTGGATAGGAACAAAGATGTAGATCCCCTGGGGAGCGTTTCATCAAGCGTTTTGTCAGTGATTTTTACCGACAACTGTTATAAGCTACTGAAATCCTTGCATCTGATTGGCTGAGAGCAAATTTGTCAGTAAAAATCACTGACAAAACACTTGATGAAACGCTCCCCAGGAGCATACTTATGAGCAAAAAAATCCTTTCTTAGCACTCATGTTTCTAGGATTAACAAGCAAAACCCTGAGACCTTACAATCCTTTGAGAAAGGACCGAGACTTACCATCGCCACTCTTGGTGAGTCTATATCTCTTTTTCATCACTGGAATCCCTTTAGCTGGAATGGTAGGCAGTGTGGAGGGATCAACATATGCTCTGTCAAAGATACCAAGCAAGGAAAACTTTTCACACTAAAATGTCTTTTTGACATTCTCTGTAAGTCTCTATGGTGACTACTAGAAATTATGTATGTTATAAAAAAAGAAAGAAGCTTAGGATAGACATTGGTGGAGTTCTATAACACAAATATGTTAGCTTTCTGGACCATGTTTTATAAAACCTGTTATCAATAACTGCCCCAATTCTATGACAAATTTGCTCTCAGCCAATCAGATTCAAGGATTTCAGTAGCTTATAACAAATATTGTAACATGTTTATTGATAACAAGTTTGATGAAACAAAGGGCCCAGAACTAATAGTAGATATATTTCAATTTTGCTTTATTATGCATATAACTTTTTATTCAAACTAGAGGAAACATTAGAACATATTATCTGATAAAGTGACTGCCCTTTAAAGATAAAGTTGAGTTCATGGGAGCGTTTCATCAAGCGTTTTGTCAGTGATTTTTACCGACAACTGTTATAAGCTACTGAAATCCGTGCATCTGATTGGCTGAGAGCAAATTTGTCGGTAAAAATCACTGCCAAAACACTTGATGAAACGGTCCCCTGGTCATGCACTTGAATTGTGAAAGACACTATCTGGAAGCAATTTGGAAAGGTTGATTGTACAGTACATAAGAATTGATGTATGCTGTAAGGTTATAAAATCACCAAAGTGAGAAGAAATTGACTCAATCCTGCTGAGGGTCACATGCACTGCACACAGAAATGTGTATATGGGATTACACATACATTTGGCATGAAAGTTCGGCCCGAACATTTCAGCTGTTTCTTGTCATATTTTGAATATGAGGGAATTTGAAGAGAAATCCTTTTCAGGGAACATTTCTTCTATGATAATCTTCCAAACTGATATAAAGAGAATGAGAAAGCTCACAAATTATTGTTCACCTTTCCCAGAACTCAACCTTCTCTTTAACTCATTAGATACAATATGATTTTGGTTTAACACTCATTTTCCATAGACTCCTGTCCTAGTTATCCTGGGCTTAATAGTATCCAACAGGGGAGCATTTCATCAAGTGTTTTGTCAGTGATTTTTACAGACAACTGTATAGGCTACTGAAAATCCTTGCATCTGATTGGCTGAGAGCAAATTTGTCAGTAAAAATCACTGACAAAACACTTGATAAACA
Source organism: Heliocidaris erythrogramma (assembly GCA_025617745.1). Taxonomy (NCBI): domain Eukaryota; kingdom Metazoa; phylum Echinodermata; class Echinoidea; order Camarodonta; family Echinometridae; genus Heliocidaris; species Heliocidaris erythrogramma. Next base: position 38,402,503 of record CM046866.1, on the reverse strand, counting down.
CTCCCCAGGTTAAGGAAAATTCATGATGACAAAAATTTTAAAGGAAAGAATGAATACTTACACGTATCCACAGTCATGGTTAACTTTCTTGAAGCCTTTTGGTCTGTTTAAATCAGGATCACTTGCCAAGTATAGATCTAAGCAAAGACAGAGTCAAGAAATGAAACAGACATGAGCCATGGAAATGGTATTATCATAGATCATGAAATAAGAATGGGAGAGTAAGCTGTGCACAAGCTAAGACACACAATATGACGCTTTAAAAATATACGATTTCTAAAGTAGTCGAGGCTGAGAAAACAGCAAACCCAAGGTATGTAATGTCATAGTAGGGCAATTCCATAGTAACAATTCCATAGGACAATCACACACAACTGTATTGGAATGTCCTTCAGTTACAGTGGAATTGCCCAGTAGTTAAAAGTTATGGCTTAAGTCAGCTTGCTAAAGTATAAAATCTAAATAACTTCAGCCATTTTATTTTTACAAGCTATCAAAATGCAAAGTAACGTTATATTGATCCACATATCAAATTGAATTTTTTCCTTAACATGAACTGCAGATGAGAGAGTAGGTAAATTTAGATTTTCATTTCATATTTTCTTCTTTCTTTTTCAACTCATCCCCTACTAAACAAATACAATGATCCTCCACATTGGAGTACATTTTACACTCACCTAGTGGTTGATTCTTGATGAGTTTTCCCTGCTCCCCTCTCATGGCATTCTTGGCCTGTTCACTAGTCTCAAACTGTACAAAGCCAAACCCACTGTGGATTGAGATGGCCCTGATACGCCCATACTTCATGAATGTCTCCATCAAGAGCTCCATGATGTTCTTCCTATCCTCCTTCCTCGTGTATGTGTTCAGGTTCCCCACGAAGACGCGGGCTGCCTTGGCCGCGGGTGACATGTCGTTGGTGTAGTTGCTGACCGCCGGGTACTTGCTCAGGAAGCTATTCATGGCCGCCGCGCTGCCCATGCCCTGGTGGCCACCCATACCTTGCATGTTACCCATGCCCATCCCCATGCCTTGCATACCCATGCCCATGCCCATACCCATACCCATATTCATGCCCATACCATGGGGGCCGCTGTGGTGATGCGGTTGGTGACCATGGTGGGCGTGGTGGCCGTAGCCGGAGCCGTAGTTGCGATGCATCCTGGGAGCCAAAGGTTGGTCTCGTGAACTGTCCAGAGAAAAAATATTAAACTATTTTAGATATATAATGAGATATCCATGGAAAGCTTCAAACTTCAATGCAAAACTGAAAACATTGATTGCTACTAATATGGTGCTCATTTGGCAATTCATTTTTCTTTTTCTCTCTTCTTGCATCTTGGAAGACATGTGACACAGAGACACAGCACAGCATAAATACATATGGTATTATTCCTATCATCTACACTTAAACTTGCCTGGCTGCAATACAGTCTGCTGTGCAGAATGTGAATCAATTCCATTTCATCTCATACTCTGAGTGGGATGAAGAAATAATCTGCATCTACATGATATGTACATACTCCAGATTAAATTGAACTGAGTGGGATAACAATATGCTTGTTACCATATGGAAGCTACTGTAAGCTACTATTATAAACTTCCATGAAGAAAACAAAGGAAGAATAAGAATGAGAATGGCATGTAATTTCTGGGAAACACTTTTGTCCACTAAATTAGCCTATGTACGGTACTAGCCTCCAAATATTGCCCCCTCCCCTCTTTTTTCCCATCTACAGTAGGTACATACTTCACTGAAATTAGAAAAGCCTTCTATTCATACAAAAATATGTATAATTCTCTGGTTGCCAAAGGAACACGACACCCAAGATATTCCCCTACGTTTTATCACAAAATCAATATAGCACTACTGTTTGCAATTGCAGGTTGTGTACTTCCTGGACATGCACATACTGTTCACCATATCATCTGCTTGTTTTGACATGTACATCACAAAATATCTGAACTTCATTTTTTCATCAAAAAACATAAATCAACAGATCATCACAGGCCTTAAATTCAGTTTTAGGTCATCAATGACCTAAATTTTAGAATCTGAAAAGGGTATCGTATCATAAAGAATGGAAGCTACATGAAGACAAAGAAAAGAAAAAAAAATAAAAGGTTCCAGATTAGAAATGGGCAAAGTAAGTAAGATAGCTCTTTCTCCTGAATGAAAAAGTCTTTTATATTTGAACTCCAATTTTTATGAACATGAAATAACTTCTGAACATAAAACCATGTAGTAAAATCCATCAAGAAGTAACTTCTGGGGAGCATTTCATCAAGCGTTTTGTCAGTGATTTTTATTGACATATTTGCTCTCAGCCAATCAGATGCAAGGATTTCAGTAGCTTATAACAGTTGTCGGTAAAAAACACTGACAAAACGCTTCATGAAACGCTGCCCTGGAAATTTTAGATGATGATTGGCGATTACCAAACTTGTACAATCCACCCCAACCCCCCGACAAGATACAGCTAAAAGCAATGAATTACAAATAACCCAATACAAGATAATACTGAATGTGTCATTACGATATTAGGCCCAATAAATATTATTCCTAGTTTCTCATTCCCGCCCGCATCCTTTTTTGCGCCCGCATACATGTACATCAATTACTGAGGTTCACAGCTCAAGCCATGGAAAATATAACTTTCATTGCATTGGATAAAACTGACAGTGGAGATTTTTAAACTACAAATCTGAAAGTGTATTTCAGAGGTAACTACATTTGAATAGTGTTCTTTAAGTCTTGAAAATGAAGTTGTGAGTTTGTGACAGAATTATATCACTTTACATTAATTGACCATAAACACAGTAATACACAAATCATTCACACAAAAAAATAATAAATAGCACGAAAAGAACTGCATAAGATTACACACTAAGTAAATACAATAAATGGTGAAGAATAAAGTACTCACCAATAACGGCTAAAAAATCAGCGGTCTTTCAATAAATTACACCACTCTGGATAAAATAAATCAAATAAACAAAAAGAAACTATAAAAATTTGATGTTGAAAAAAACCCCATACTATTCTGGAGCTTGATTTTAGAAAAAATAAAATAACTTTCAATGGTAATGATGGAGATACATACAAGGACAAGAAAGGAGGTGGGATAAAAAAAACCCCTCAAAGGCCATGTGATGTATGTACAAATTGTGGGTACAACAAAAATAAGAGAACTTATTCACTAATATACAAGTTTCTCAGGGAAAACCTCAAGTACAAAAAAGGTCATTTCTGTGTCTTGTTTGTAAATGAAAGTACCATAGATCAGCAAGAAAATATAATCAAGGGTGAATCGTACACAAAGAAGAAGATACAAAGCATCCCAAATTCATAGCCGAGTATTTGAAAAAAGACAATGAATCAAGTCACTCTGCAATGCAGATGTATTCAATACTACTTAAATTGATTCTCCTGGCCACAGCTCCACATAGTAACTGAACTCTGAATGTGTCAACTCTTAGAAGCTAGCTCTAAATGTTTGGCAAATTTTCACATAGCCCAGTTCTTAAAGGGAAATTAACCTCAGCGTATGAATTAGCTTATTTTGAATGGTGTAGTATATGCCTCTTATTTGATACATGCAATTTCATGTAAAAACACAGGATATAGATATAAATCACTATTTTCCAGCCAAGTTATCGTCTGCTAGCAATAATAAGGGGGCTGCCATTACTTTATGTGTACACGAACATATTTTTCATCCCAAGTAAAATTTCCTTCATCGTTAACTTGTAATTGATTTTTAGAGGACAAATATATATTAGATAAAGTCACATATTCTGAAATGTAAGTTTAGTTTTATATATTTTTTAAAAGGTCTTAATTTGTTCATAAAAAATATACTTCATAAAAAATATACGTCAAGGACGGAGAATTGACGTCAAGGACGGAGACAATCGTAACAATACCAAAACAAAGCGAGGAATCTGCTTTACAGGATGGCTATTAGAACTCATGGGTCGTCAATTATCTAGGCCCATGGCCAATAACAATCGTAATACAATCAGAACAAAGCGACGTATCTGTTGTAAAGGTAGGCTATTATCAATGCATATGGTACCTAATGATCCGTGTCATGCACAAAATGGCAGCCTCCATGGAAAGACGTAGCAGACAATAGGTGCATCTAGAATATCACGTGGGGTTACTTGTCCTTTAAGCCCCCAAAACACTTTAAGCATGCAAATTATTCTGTTAGAAATTTTCTCTTTTATATTCACAAAGCACTTGCTATGTGACTCTCTATAGCGCAGATTCTAATTATGCATTGTTTGTGGCCGAAGTACATGTACACTGTAACAGCTTAACGGGTTGTATGTTTGTGGCATATAGCCCACAAAAATCTAAGTTCTATTCAGGGCCTACATGGCCTCTACATGTATGTACGTAGGTGCTCATCCACATCCAAAATCAGTCTATTTCATTTGGGGATATGCTCTGCTTGCCGCCAAGACTTAAGACTAGCTTCATGGAATCCCTCTCTTTGGAGGAGACCCTCAAAAGTAAAAAATTGTTATTTATCTCTGGACTCCAGACAGATTTTTCTGTCTATGTCTCGTTTCCCAGGTGTTGCCAGTTGTTATGAGAAAGCTACTGTATGAGAAAGCAACTGTATGACTACGTCTAGCTGGCTCTACTGAAAAGACTCACTGCTTGAATAATGTCATTTTAAAATTTAATGAAAGAATTGTGCTTATTTGAACCTATCTCCAACTTGTGAAATTTTTACATCGAATTGGATTTTTTATGAACAAAACACTGAAAATAAAGTGAACAGAAATGGCCATAAATTAAAAGTCACCATATGACAGATCTCAAAGTCAAACAACATCAACAGCACAGTACACATGTACAAGCTTATCTGAAGATAAGCTTATACTTCATAATAGTTTTCACAGGTGAATAGGCTTCATGCTTCAATAGCTTTTGTGTGCATCAGCGGGCCTTTTTCTAGTCTAAATGATCTCAATCATATACAGTATGAGAGGAAAACAATTATTTAAAATTTCACTTTCAACTCTGAAACCCCAAATTTGTGGCACAGTAAGAGTTGAAGAGTCTCTGACTCAGGTAATCTAGCAAATTTAAGAAAATTAAATCTTGCTTACAGCAATTTTGTTGTCATGGTTGTCTGTTTTTGACTGCTGCAACAGTGAATGTTGGACACAGTCTCACTCTCACATAGCCAAGGGCATATCACTGTCACTGTCAGTGCATCAACAGCAAGAACAGGCAGAAACTTGGAAATGTTAAACTATTACAATCACATTTTCACAGATTTGACAAAACTAACGTGACTACCTTCAAATAATTTATACATCATCATATGTCCATGTCATTTTACAAAAGAAATACACTTCATCAGAACATAACAATTCCATTCTTTTTCTCTACGTTTTCAAGCACACACACCAAAATAAACACGTCGGTCCTCATTCGTGCCAAACGTCATTTTCTTCTGTCAACTTTGATAATCCGTCATATCACGTCCTTCTCCCTCCCTTACTTAGGCATTTTTATTTTAGACAATCCCTTCATTCGTGACATAAATCATATAAAATATCTAAATTGCTCCAACACACTATTTCACTTAAAGCAATACTGTGAAAAAAATAAATACCCACGTGTAACATTCCAGATGTACAACGACGTTATTCGGCGCAGACTGCGGAATATTATATTTTCTGTTTATTGGTACAAGCACATACAGTATTATGTACATGCGATATCCACGAAGTAAAGTCTTCACAATACATGTAGCGTACTACCGTATAAAGGTACGCCGGTACGGTGACGGTGTACAAGTACGGGGCCGGTGCGGCGATACTGCCTTCCAAAAAAGAATGATGTCCACGCGCGCACGTGCACGTGGGGCCGTCATTGGATAACTTCCTCAATCAATTAGCTGTGGTTTTGGGGTGGGGCCGCCCGGCCGCTTTTACATGAAAAGCGGTTTTCGTTCGGGGTAACACCAGGGAGGTGAAAGAGAGACTCTTTCACCTCCCTGGGGTAACAAGGGAGACTAGTATGTCTTCCAATGAACAACGCACATCTTTCATTACTTGTATTCATGATAATAGGGTCTGCATCATAACTCCCTGATATTATGATACTTATTGCCAGGTTCGGTTGTGTTTTTCAGAGTCAGGTCAGAAACGAATCTATTTTTCCACATTTTTCTGCTCTCTGGCAACTGATGACGAGAGCAGTTTAAAGTAAAACTAACCTTTTTCTAATACTTTTTGGCTAACTCCTGCCGGAGTGTTTGCCATTTTGGCCAATTTATTTGGTATTTTGCATCATAAAAATGGAAACCAGAACTGGAAAATAAAAAGCCCCAGAAGACGAAAAAAAAATAAAATAAAAAAATCATTCACCCTGATGTTTACCACTATATAGGTTTAAGGTATTTTCCTTTATCATATATTGTATCACCATTTTGCATAGATGCTCCTTTTCAAATAACTTGAGACACTATATAGGCTACCCCATTATTCAGAGCATTTTAGGGATCGCAAACACAAGTTATTTTGCCCAAATTGCAATCTTTGGATTCTATTGGTTTTGAGCCCTGATATAAAAAGGCTTAAACTCAATTTAATACACGACATTCAGCGGCGTTGCTAGAGGGGGGGGGGGGGGGGGGGGGCATATATTCCAAAATGCAATAAGTCAAAGAAAGAAAAAAAAATATATAAACTTATTTTTCAGACATACAGTTATTTTCATGGCATAACCTATGTATCATACTTGAAATATTGGCTTATATATACTCTTGTGCTACTGATCACTGTAGTAAACATGTTATGTAATCATTCAATGAGACAAAAGAAAGTATTCCAAATTATTGAAATACCCACAAATCACGAGGTGGTCTTAAACTTTTGCAAATGATGGTATATATCATTTGCAAAAGTTTAAGACCACCTCGTGATTTGATATATATATAAATAGAAAAGACAAATATAAATCAAAAAACCGTAGAGATGTCAATTATCCGATATTTCGGGCATAGCCCTTTGTCACGGAATATATATATATATATATATATTCCCGGCGGAGACATTTTTTCAGCCTTTGCAAAAATTTCAAAAGAGGGAGGATTTGATTCAGCTACGCAACGTTATTCTCGCAATTTCTTTCACATATATATATATATATATATATATATACACACACACACACACTATATATATATTATATAGGCCTATAATTCCCAGAATTATCAGACACCTCAAATATTTTAATATTCTGTTAGCTGAATGTGGTTGCAAAGCTTCCGTCTGGATGTCTAGTTTCTTGAATTAAAAAAACAACAGATTGCAGCCTTTCCAAGGATAGATCGATGAATGGAAGTACTATTACTTCCCTTCCCGAGATCATACAAGGGTTACATAGAAATGCACTATACTTAATCTGGTGGTTGTGTGTGCATGGAGCTTTGTTAAAACAAGTTATTTTTTCATATTGGGCTCAGGCTCCCGGATCCAGGAATAAGGAGAGGACAGCACCCTGGGGGTTGCCCCCCGAGACATTCTCAGAGGTGAAAAGGATACCCCCCTCACTCCTCTTTGGGCATTATTCATCGTTCATTATAAAGCAGCTGAAAAAAAACATATAAAGGGTGATGCAACTAATTTATTAGGATCATGAAGACAATTTTTCATTGATATTCTTCATTTTTGCCTCTGGAATTATATAATTATGAAATAACATCTGTGTGAATTATACATGATAAAACCTAACAATGAGGACTAACTTTTGTCAAAATCGCCTGATATAATAAAAGTAAACAATACTACAGAAGAATCCCCATCACACAACACATGAAGCTGAAATCAAAAGATTATGCTTTTTGTTACAAGACAAGTTTATTGATATCATTCATCAAGTATACATCCAAGGTAATCAGTGTAATGAGCTGAGAACAATAGAAGTGCTGTGATAAAACTAAACCTTGGGTCTGCACCATGTACAATGGACTCTGTCATTTAGAACACCCATCTCCCTGGTACAACCAAGTGTACAACCATTAGCACGTTAATTAAACTTTTTTTTTCAAGAAAATTATTACTGAAATTAAGAAGTTTGTTGACCTTCATCAAAGATCATAATAGGGTTTATCTAGGCCCTAAATCCTATAAAACATTGAAATGCTGACTTGAACATATATAAACATTACAAATATTTACCAACAACAACCACTTCTAATGAAGTTCCTAGAAAGTTTGTGAGAAAAAGGATCACAAGACAGGTTCTTGTCAAGTAATTAATTGGTGCAAAAGCTAGTACTGGTTTTCATAGCATTCCACCTTTATTACGCATTACAGAGGGATACAAAAGGGAGCAAAAATCAGAATGATTCCAAAGTGCCCTACAGAAATCATATATATATATATTGAATGTATAGTGATAATTACATATTAGAATGTCAAAAGTCTAATACATCAAAATGGAAAAAAAAAACCAACAAACAAAAACATTTAACATTTTACATGTTTCAGAAGTCATGGATGAATAGACTTACTTTTCGGTTGTAGCTTGAACTCAGAAACATGTGTTGATCTTTTAAATGTTATGTTTTTCTTCTTTCTTTCCATTTTGAAATTATGTGGTTGGTATTTTGGAAATATTAGTTACATTATTAGAATATCTCCCCACACATATGTGCATCATTTGCTAAAATATGAAGAATGAATGGAATACATAACAGCATCATCTAGGGATCAGACTAAGCACAAAACAAATCTTCACTTATGTATTATTTCTTATAATTATTTTTTTTGGTAACTTGATCAAGGTTGAAATTACACTATCATGTTGCATTGGTCTGCCATTCTTGTGAAATCCTTCCAAGTCATGAAATGAAAAAAAAAAACATAAATGAAGTAAAAAAAGACCTGTCTGGCTCAAAACACTGGTTCCTGAACTTTGTTTATTTCAACATTGATTGGCATCCACATACTATAAAACAAGATCACATGTAGTTCCAATAGACCTGTTTACTTATTAATGTATTTCAATTTATGTATGTTTCTCTCCAGAATCCTCAGGTACCAACTATTTAGTGCACCTGCTATGCATAATGGCATCTCTAAGGATGGAATTCATTATACATTAGTTGTTGGGCAAGCCTCATGCAAGCTTTTGAGTCGTCAAGAGAAACTTTTTTCAAGAAGTATGCATAAAATTAGTAAACAGGCCTATTCTAACCATAACTCTTACTCCATACAACCATGCAGAAAGCTTTCCAGAGGCTTGCCAACAGAGCAATGACTCATGAATGCAACAATTATTGACTGTCATAATAATGAGCACTTGGTGAAGAAGGAGCACGAAAGAATTTGAATGTATTTGTGAACTACGCATTATCAATTTCCCAAATGGACATGGGATTAAGTTCATTTCACCTTTCACAAGGCAAAAGGCAATAGCAGTCAATGGGATTATGAATCCTCTAGTCAAATGAGTCATCATGCACATAAAGACCATGAATTATTAAGGTCACTATACAATCTCCTAAGAAAAGCCTTCTGATGCAGGTTCAACGGAATTATACGTAGTAGATGTATTCAACAGTGGTTTCACCAACAACCATTACCTCCTATCAGAGAGGAAAAAAAGAGATTTATTGTTCCCTTTAACATAGAAATCTTTGTATTTTGTTGTTAATCCAACACTAAATTAGTAAACAAAGGTCAAAATCTGTTAACTCAGATGAGGAAAACTTCCATGTTTTCAGATTAAACTCCCAGCTGTGAATCACAATTAAAATATCTAAGCCATAAAAGAGGGGCCAGCCCCTTTTAATAATTCCTTTCAATACATCACAGCATCTTTCACCATTTTTAGTTGTTTTTTCTGTGTGACATTTCTTTCATACAATACATTCTAACAGTACATATTTACAAGCATCTCTTTGTACCTACCATCCATAAGAAAAAATGTTTATCATCTTTTCATATATGCTCTCTTTACTTTGGTCACTTATTTCATTTTCTGCAGTTTTCATCCATCATATGGTCAATATTTACAGGAAAGTCATATTCTTAATTCAATTCTATGGTCACATACCATACAAAAAGCAACTTCATATTATACACGCACATGTACGTTAACAATTTAGAACGTTTCCTGCTCTTGGAGATTACTGCGTTCATTCAATTCCAAAACAAGAACCGTACAACTTGCAGCATTACAATTTTCAGTTATGCATCACACTTTTCTACACTGTACACTTCTTATGGTTTAAATCTATCTCTTGTATAATGAATTTGAATTCTATTAAACACATGTATTTCTACAGTATTAAAAGTGGTATACAAACAATGTTTCAAGAGTGGACAATAGATTACAATTACATTTTATCATCTAAAAGACCTTATTCCACATATTGCAACTTGCAAATGAATACATCTAACCTGCTTTTAAAAAGAAGTTAAACATGCAATATATTTTTCTTCTATTCATTCAATCAACATCTTCAATTTCTTCTTCATGCATAAATTTCATCTCCACCTGTTCCATTCTATATTGTTAAATACTTCATCATTAGTGCACTATGTGTTATCTACCATAACGTTTTTTATAAGCCATTGGTATAAGCCTTAAATATGTCAAAAAGCACACTTTCATATTATGAGAAAAGCCCAAACAGAGCAATAAAAAACCATAACTCCTACAGTTCATTTTCATTTTCTACCCACAGTTAGCTTCCCAACATAAAGCTGTTCAAGAACAAAGAGAATATAAAACATAGAAAAAAAATGTGAAGTCATTTTCTGCAATATAATATATTCATGGAGGTGCAATTATGTGATAATGAAATAACTACTTTTCATATTCTAAAAGTAAACAAACTGAAACAGTAAAAGTAAACAGAAACCGACATAAAAATGACCCTTTATAAGAAGAGAAGAAAATACAATGCTACACAACTGCCTACAAACTAAAATAATTCAAACTATTATTCATCTTTAACTGAAAAGATTTCTTTTTCAGAAGGCAATACAATACAATGATCTCTCCATTCTAAAGAATTGACAGATCAAAGTCCAACAAGAGGCTTAATATTGTAACATCTTTACGACATCTTTCTGGTGGTAAAATAAACATGTTCAAAATGTTAAAAAGGAATTACCTATACATCAGCATTCAGGCTAACCCTTATGTCATGGTACTAAAATAGTCAATAGGGTCCCTGAATTATTCCAGGTCTAATGTCAATAATAATTTGAAGCTTCAAAATCATTACAATTACAATGTAAAACCCTAGTCACACGGACTTCAGACTAACAATAGACCAAACAAAATATTACATTATTCTGAATGGCATAGAATCGTTCGGTATGGAGCCGGTGGGAGGTGTGACTGAGCTACAATACATGTACATGATGTACTTGAACAACTCACTTGCTGTCAGAGTACATCACATTCACCCTTACTCCAACCACCCTTCTATTTTTTTTCATCAGCATTATTTAAGATGAATTATTAAAATTATAAAGTGAAGAAAATAATCTCAGATAAAAAAATTTGATGCTACTAATCCTTGTCTGTGTCCATGGCAATCTCGAAAGATTAGAAAACCTCAGCAGAAAATACACAGGCTAAGAGCAAATCAGCTACATAATAGGCCAAATAACATGTTGTGGAAAGTAATGCATTGCCACTGAAAAGTTGTTCTGGTAGTTTTTGGCATGCGATGTAGCTTCAATAAGAAATTAGACAAGATAAATAAGACTGCGTCTCCTATACACGCCTCCGCCTAAATTCAGTTAAGTATATGGCTCAAACTATTCTTAACCCATTGCATGACCTTTGACCTTTTAAACCCAAAATCTTGTCACTTTGTCTCACTATGACAATGCATACTATTACCAAGTTTTAAGTTAATGACGCACATTTTTCAAGAGATATTGAGATGAAGCTAAAAACCTTAAATTTCAGAAATTGACCTCGAGCTCCATGACCTCTTGACCTTTGACCTACCTATCCCAAAATCTAATCATATGGTCTTCCTATGGTGATACATACCAACACCAAGTTTCAAGTTCATACTTAAAATGGTTCATGAGATATCGCTTCAACAAGAAAGCGCGACGAACGGAAGGACAGACAACCCAAAACATAATGCCTCGGGCACCAGCTTCGGTTGGAGGAGACATAAAAAACTAATTTCTAACGTACCAGGTATATGCAGAAAGTCAATTCTTGTCAACTTACAATACAAATCAATGTGGATCCATCAACATTCAAAGAGTAAATCATTCAAGCTTGCATGTACAAATCTCTACAAGTAGTACTGACTATGTTGGCTGATACATTTATATGGCTATTTTTACGAGACGGTCACATGAATGCTTTCAAACCTGCACATTTAAAACATAAAGGTACCTACATGTAGTATGCATTAGGGCCAAACAAAAGACCAGTACCTTCACTTATACATCAAGTAATTGTTAAACCATTTCAATAGGCATTTCTATTTACTGTAGTAATCCAATTCTGGGACTGCCAAAAAAGTGAATGATGGCCTTTCACGCTGCAAGGCCCCAAGTGGAGGCAAACAGCTCAGAGGCTATACCAGTGGTCATGCAACTGAGCCACTGTCCACTTTTAAAATAATGTTGGGCAACTAGAGTCATGCTTTTTGGCCTCCATGGCAACTACGATATCATTGTATGATACTGTTGTTTCATCTGTGCAATACACCGCTAACGGTCACAAAAAGTAATATCTAGTCTTTCAAATTGGACTCAAAGTCGTAGGTTCTCCCACTGCTTTTCATTTAAGAAACTTTCAGCAAACTGTTAACAGCAGTCGTTTTCAAACTTGTACATGTACTCATAAATACTGTATCCCAGTGAAAGTTACAATGTTTTGTGCATGTCTTCAGGTTTTGTGAGCTGACTTGTGTATCCTATTAATATAATGTACAGAGGCTTTCATCTTAATAACAAACAGGCACACTTCTTAAACAACAGTACATCATGGAATAAACTTGGTGAATGCACTGATTTTACACACATCATATAGAATTAAGCTTTATCACTAACTAAATTATCTTTTTCTATCTCAGGAAAATCATCATGATTATGCAATCAATATATGCAATCTTTTATGTATTCATTAGAATTATACTATACATAATAACACTTTCATGTTGCTTATTCTTGTAGCTCAATAAGGACACAGCACGGTTTAGAACATACACCATTTCATGGTCAAAATATAATACAATACAAAAACATGGTATTCAAACAGTTATTTGCTATGCAACTGCATGTGGAAAGATATATTCTTCATACTGCATATACTATGCACACACTCAAAAAAAAAAAGAAAAAAGGTGAGCCTGGTTTGACCAAGGTGCACACTGGGCCTAAACCCAGACATCTATACACAATACATACTAGTTTACTCTACCTTCATGCATTACTTTGACAAAATATATCATTTAAAGACACTGTTCAAGACTATTGGCTTCTTCATTCAAAACCACCTCCCCTTTAAAGTCACATAATCTTGGGTTCTCAAGGGAAATTTGACACCATTCGGGTGTTTACCCAATAACAGGTGTCGTCAATAACCAGAGTGGACTACAGTTTTATGACCAACAGGCCTTATGTAATGCTCTGCATTTTCCACCCATATGGGGCATATGGTGAAGTCCTTATCTCACCCAAAGACTCTCTGAGAGACCAGGGGGTATTTCTTGGCTGGACAGCAGGCTTTGCTGTGTCCCAGACTTGTACACCCATTAATATTTCCAGTCCTTTCCAAGAAGTCTGGTGTCAGCGAATTATGACCTACTGCGCATGGAAACTGCCTACCATATGCCTTTGAATAAGTTCTATTTTTTAAGTTAAGGGCCTACACTTAATCATGCAATAATCCAATTAATGGGAAGACAATTATCTTTAGAAGAAATATTCAGAGATAATAAGAATTGTTAGCAATGAATATGTAATTTTCAAAACAGTTTATTTTTATTTTTATTTTTATTTTTATTTCTGCATGACACTGTAAAACTTTAGAAATATTTATGAGGGGAGGTACAGGATATCAAAGAATACAGATGAAACAAAATATGACCTCCTATGATGAACATGTGCAATCACAAGACTATAATTTCTAATAGATGACATACCATTATAATTTCCACAACATACGCCTGGTGGACAGGTTCCATTTCAGCTCATAGTAAACTACAGATAAATATAGGCATCTATTCTTATCACAAAGGCTCTAGTGGTAGTTAATACAAACGTTCACATGTATCTTGGCTAATCTATTCTGTTGCAATCCATTACTAATCAACTACAAACCTTCAAAAGGATTAAGATCTTCACTTATCAAGACTTAACACTTGAAAGTTTACAAGTGCTATCGTACTGATAACAAAATATTGAAAAATGTATACGATGTGATGGGATTAAAGTTGGCATTGATTAATTCATTCTTATGCACCACATCAGCCGTCAAGACACGTTTACTTTCCCTACGCTACCTTTTCCCTTCTCTATCTCATCCATCAGGTGCCCTATTTCATCACACCCCCTCCCATCATGCTCCCCCCCCCCATCCCATCATGCCCCCCATCATTTCCTTACACTGAATAGGCGTCAGTCCCTCTAAGCTGCACGATGGCAAGGTTTTGGTGGTCTGTGGGTCTCTTTACATGGTTCCATTGCCAGTCTTGCCCTTGTTTCCTGCTTTCAGGTCATAGATGAGCAGCTGATGGACAGCAGCGGCATGCTTCATCAGTTCCCATGGCGATACTTCAACATGCTTGCAAATGGCGCACACCCATGCAGGTGGTTCTATGGAGGATAAAATCAAATAATTAGTTTGCAATCACTTCTTCTATAAACACACTTTTGCTTCCCAACAAAATACCAATATTCCATTTTTGTCTCCAGCAAATCACATTATGATAATGATAATGTCCCCCATGCCCTTCCAACACAATTTTGGGAAGCATCATCCTGGCTTCATCTCCAGTAGCTGTTACGAGCATACAGAGCATTTCATGGAATATATCCTGGCAGTTACAAACCCAGGTTGAGAGAGACAACTGTAGATAAAATGCCTTTTCTTAGGACAACTGATATAATCCAACATTGAGGTAAAATTTTTGAGAAACCTACTGAAAGGTGACTAGATTAATATGGCTCCTCTAGAAACAATATCTCCAGTCAACTTTCTACTTGTGGAACATTTGATTTATTTTTGATTTATTTATTTCTGCTTGATTTCTCAATTCATCAAATAATGCATACGTTATACAAATTATGCGATATACAATACAATGGAACATCATGACATTAATATATCTTAAACTACAAGGCTAACAGTAGGATTATAGAAAGAGAAATCAAACAAGAGGGTTTTCATAATAAGCCGAGGCTTGACAGCATGAAAGCCCTTTGAGATAAAATATAATTAAAAAAGTAATGAGAGAGAGAATGGGAAGAGGATACAGAGAGAAATAGGGATGAAGAGAGGAGGATAAAATGAGGCAATTGTACCTTTCCAAATATTTTAAATAACAACTGTATTAACAATAGAGAGTTAATCATCCGGTTTGAGAGGCAGACATGATATTAACATAATAGCAAGTGGTAAACTCGTTTTGTAAACTAATATCATATCTGCCTCCCAAAGAGGTGAAAATGTGCCAAGTCATGGGTCCTATTTACATAATTATACAAGATATATTATGGGTGTACTACACAATCATTATTGTGGGGAATATTGCTTAATTAGGTGATTTTTTGCTGCTCGCTTGAAAGAGTACATTAAAGTCATGTTTTTTATTTCGGGAGGAAGGGAATTCCATACATCAGGGCCAGAGTGCCTAATAGAATTATGTGCAAGAGCAGTCCTGGGGTTAAATAAATGCACATTTTTTGATTGTCTGGTGGGATATGCGTGAATTTGTGTGTTCGATTGAAATAATGTTGCAAATACTGGGGGTAAAAGGTTGGAGTTATACTTAAACATGAATAGAGCTTTTTGTAGGAAATTAATATCTTTGACCTTGAGGGACTTAAGACGAAAAAACAGAGGGTCAGTGTGAGAGCAAAAACTTGCCCCACTACACGCCCGGATGGCTTTTTTCTGGAGAATTAATATGGGATTTGTATAACATTTATGAGTTGCCCAGATAATATTACAATATGATATGTATGGCAAGACAAGCGTATTATACAGCGTAAATAGTACAGAAGTAGGTAAAAAATATTTTAGCTTAGTTAACAGACCAACATTACGAGAGATAGGTAAAATTATGTGTTTTACATGATCATTCCATTTTAAATTTTCATTAATATACACACCAAGAAATTTAGTCATTATTTTGTTTTCAAGAAGATTACCATCAATATATAAATCATGATTTTGCAAGTCAACTTTTCTTTTACCTCTGAAATAAATATAGTTGGTTTTCCTTAAATTGAGTGACAAGATATTACTTTTAAACCATGTAGATAACTTCGGTAATTCATTATTCAAAATAGTAATTAAACGGTGTAAGTCAGAGTGTGAACAAAAGACATTTGTATCATCAGCAAATAAAATATACTGTAACATAGGTGAAGCATTTGAAATATCATTAACATAAATTAGAAATAATAAGGGGCCTAAAATTGAGCCTTGTGGGACTCCGCATGTTGTTGGTAACATATTCGAATGAGCGGATTCAAAGGAAACAAATTGTTGTCTGTGTGATAAATAATTCTCAAACCAATGAAGTGCAGTACCCCGAATCCCGTAATGTTGTAACTTATATAGTAAAATTTTGTGATCAAGAGTATCAAATGCCTTGCTAAGATCCATAAATATACCAATTACATGTTCATGATTTGCCAAGGCATCTGATACTCTGTCAAATAACTGCATTAAGGCTAAATCGGTAGAATGATTCTTACGGAAACCAAATTGATTAGGATTAAAAAAACTATTTTCAGACAAAAATCCATATAACCTATTATAGACAATCCTCTCAAGAATCTTTGAGAAACTTGACAAAATAGAAACAGGTCGATAATTACATATACAGGAAGGATCGTCTTTCTTATAAATTGGTATAACCTTTGCAATTTTAAAGGGGGTCGGGAAGACACCAGAGGAGAGTGAGAGATTAAAAATATGGATTAGAGGTGACAAAATATTATTTATAATCTGTTTCAATAAGTGAGTACTAATTTCATCATGACTAGAGGAGTGACTACATTTGAGGGTGCGGACGATTCTTAATATTTCAATAAAGTCAGTGGGGATGAAGAATATGGATGTATCTATTGATTGTGATAAAAATTCTACAAAGTTACAATTACTATCATCAACTTTAGCAGCTTGGTTTGGACCTACATTAACAAAATATTCGTTGAACATGTTTGCTATTTCAGGGGGATTTTTGATAGAATTACCATCTCTATTAAATACTTGGGAATTAATATGTGATTTGCTCTTATGAAGGATTTCGTTAATTATTTTCCATGTGGTTGAAATATTACCTTGAGCATTATCTATTTTATTAGAAAAGTACATCCGTTTTGATAATCTTATTACACTTGTTAATTTATTTCGATATATTTTGTAATTACGCACATTAATAGGGTTTGGTTCAGAGAGGCTTATTTTATATAGAGTATTTCTTTTATTAATAGATTTCAGAATTCCTCTTGTAATCCACGGTTTGATAGGTTTATTGCGTTTCCCCCCAACTTTAACTTTAGGAATATTAATATTAAAATATGACTCAAATTTTGACCAAAATAAATGATATGCTCTTTCAGTGTCATTGCACATTAAAACATCTTCCCATTCTTCACTCTGCAAGTGTTCGTTTAACCTATATATATTTTCTGGGGATAACTTCTGTGTATATTTCGTTTCTTTCTCTCTAAAAGGGGAAGGAATATTAAACATTAAAAAAACAGGAATATGATCTGAAATTTCAGAATATAAAAGACCGGAATCAATTTTATAAGTATCATCATTAAAAATTATATTATCTATGATAGTGGAAGATTGATTTACAATTCTTGTGGGTTTGTCTATAACAGGAAAACAAGCATTTGAATATATGATACTTTTAAATCGATTGACAGTATTATTATCTTGTTTAAGGTCTATATTAAAATCTCCCATTAAGCATATTAATTTGCCTTCTGGGTTCAGACTATTCAATAAATTATCAAAATCTTCTAAAAAGGTATCAACATTGTTGCTAGGTGGACGATAAATAACACAAACAATTAAATTTTTCCCATTCTTTATATTAATCTCAATACATAATAATTCAGAGGAGCTATTAACAAGAGAAAATTCGTGTCTGACTTTGTACGATAACGATTGGGATATATAAAAGGCAACACCACCACCACGACAGTTCTGTCTATCATTACGGATAAAATGGTAATTATTAATATCATATACATTTGGAGATCTATTATTCAACCATGTTTCTGTGACGCCAATTATTGAAAATGAAAAAGAGAGGTTTACCAATAAGTCAGATATGTTATCAAAATTCTTATTAAGACTACGGGCATTACAATGCAATAAACTTATTTTTTTAGAACAGTTTGAAAAAGTACGGTTGAACTCATCAGGCAGATAGTATTGACATTTCACGTAGGGTTGAACATTACAATTTAGGTGAGACATGGTGTAGATTCAAATAAGTACATATAGCTACCCATGACTTGGCAGAAGAAAATGAGCGTATCTGGTAAGAATACGAAAAACAGTTGGGGTACAGGCAAAGGAGTATGTATACATTGCATGGTACATTGTATGGACACTTGCTCTTGGCTTTGTTTAGACCCAGTCTAAACATCGCCTTTAAACCAGAGTTTTAGAAAATCACATTCTGAACTCCGGTTCAACTTAGACTCAAGTCCCAGTGTGATTTAACTTTGTACATATTCAGACTGGACTTGCGGTCTAAAATAAAGTTTTAATTAAACTCTGGTTTAACTTAGACTGGGGTTTAAGTTAAACCGGAGTTCAGAATATGGGCTATAGGGTTAGAGTTAGGGTTAGGATTGGGTTTTAGGTTAGGGTTAGGGTTAGGTACAGTATTAGGTCCATGGTTAAGTTAAGAATTTGGTTAGTGTTATGAAGTACCGCAGAGTAATTGTCGTCAGATCATGTGTCGTACAACCTATGAAACAAGCGGTCAAACCTTTTTCCCAGCATGAAGCAATGCAATAAGAGTGAGCAAACTTACCATCTCCACTCCTTTCATCATCCATAGCTGTATCTTGGAATCTACGTCTCTTAGCAGCTGATGGTTGGGCAGGTAACAAGCCAGGATCATAGAACTCACTGTTTACAACAAAAAAGACAAGGTAATAAAAATACAAGATAGGATAAAGGAAGAGATCAGAAACATGTAAGATAGTTGACAAGAGAGAAAACCAATACATATATAACATCTCACTGCTTAAATTATTCTTCAAAGTTCAAACATGATGTAAAAAAAAATATATTTTCAACATTCTGACAACAAACAACTAAAAACTTAAGGTTCAAACTCAGAAGATAAGGGAGAAGAGAGGAGAGGAGAGAAGAGAGGAGAGGAGAGAAGAGAGCAATAGAAAGAGAGAAAGATAGAGTGAGATAGAGAGAGGGGGGGGTGAAGGTGGGTATAAAAGGGGAGGACACGAAAAATGAAGTTTACATAATCTAGGTAGCTGAACAACATTTTTTAAACAAACAATTACCCTGTTCAAGCTATTTTCATATGCTAAAAAATATAAAAAGTGCATTTCAAGTCTTACATGTTTCCATTCTGCATGTTTAAGTTCTGAAATTTTTATTTCATTTGATATACAACTTACAAATTGGCAAACTCTCCAAAGGCTCTCTTGAATCCAACTGGTCTGTTTTCATCTGGCTCACTGGCAACACGTAAATCTGACGGAAGAAAAAAAAAATAGTCAATATTATCGAAGGCATCTTTAATTTTCAATATTGTCAGTGATAATAATAATATAAAATTGAATATTTAGGAGTGCTAAAGACAGAAAGTACCATAGCGCTTACAAAATTACAGATTTGAAAAGAAAAGACGATAGCAACAGCAAAAAGACAGACTTAAAAAAGTAAGAGATTACATTAGAACATTATTTTACTTGGGAAAGGGATATGTTTTAGGGATCTTTTGAAGGTGGCAAGACAGGTTATTTCTCTGATGCAGAGAGGAATATTGTTCTACATTTTTGATGCAGACACTGAGAGACGTTTTTCAGTTGATGAGAGTCTGGATTTGGGACTAATGAGCTTACATTTGTCAGTTGTTGAGCAAAGATTGCGAGATGGTGTATACATTTATATATAGATGCACCAAAACAATATGAAATGATCAGATTCGGCTTTCAAGAAACTTCTCTTTCAATTTGGAAAAAACGTTTCATACAATCCATCAGTACAATACAGGCTTGGAGACAAAATACAGTCATTTACATGTACCATTGTACTCTGTATTCAAATTTTATGCATACCTTTCAAACAAAGGTTGTTCTTGACAACCTGAAAGCTTGCCGGACATAGCAACAAATAATGTATGCAAACTGGATTACAAGCATTGAGGCTCATTTATAAAAAGCAGGTTCATAGAATACCTCGTCACTAGGTGCTCTGAGAATATAAGTGCATAAATTTGTATACATTACAGAAGCGGTCTATTCATTGACTGCAAAGGTGATTAACATAAGGAATGCTCTGCTCACTCACCTAGATGCTGAGGGTTGTGTGTTCCTAGCCTCCTTCCATGCTCAGCCTCCACTGCAGCTCTAGCTTCCAGCTCAGAAGTGAACTGAATAAATCCATAACCCTTCTGCAGGGACAGGCCCGTAATGGTACCGTACTCCCGGAAAATCTCGTAGATCTTCTGTCGGTCGGCATGCAGGGGGTTGAGGTTGCCGATGAAGATGCGGGAAGCTTTGGCGGAGGGATCCTGATTGTTGGTGTTGGTGCCAATTGATAGATGGTTTGGTGGGTTGTGGTGAGGGACGGGTCCTCCTCCACCTCCCATGAAATTATTAGCTGGACGCTGCTGACCACCGTAAGGTCCTCTGTTCATTGTCCTTGGCTGGGGTGTGGTGACCAAAGAGCTGTTGATTCAAATAGCATGTGTAGTTCAAAAAGCTTATGAATCAAGTGTGCGTAAGTACATCTCTACTTCATTTCTTGGAAATTTCTCACATACATGTAACACAATTTTTACAACTGATACTAACATTCTTCAAAATATATTTTAATGTGTTGTGCTTTAATCTCTTCACTACTTTCTTGGACACACTATAAGTTCTAACCTATCCAAATATTCATCGGGAAGTGAGGTGGAACTTTACATTCATTCATGAACTACTTGAAGATTATTTTAAAAAATCAATATTCCTCAGAGTGGGTTCCTATCAAACATGATTAGTTAAAAAGACATGTTTGAATCACTAAAAAAAATAATAAATAAATGAAAAAGAATCAATACATAGTACTTACCAAAAGAAAAAAATTGGCAACTATAAGAGCTCTTGAAATATAAAATATCTGAAATAAAATAATAGCAGAATAAAGAAAAATAATGAATAAAGAATAACAACTACATTTTTGTAATAAAACAAAGTGTAGTTTGTGGAATTCATATCAATTTGTGTGTGTTTGCATACTTGAGGAATGGATTGTATTTCTGGTTCTTAGTGTAATCTTGTACAGGTGAAATTCATAACAATATAATTCAACAAAATCCATTGCAATTGCACCCAATACTGATCATTTCATGGCCTTAAAATAAATGATTTATCGGTTAACATTACGCAAAATTTTTCAAAGGAATATGAAGAAACTATGTATTCTAGATTTGCATGCTTCTTCCCCAAATCCTTAGGGACATCTATCTGGTTTATTAGGGTACCTATGATATCGGTAGCCTAGCTAGAGCCGGGGTAATATTGGAGCGTCTTGAGCACCATTCATGGTGGATTATGAGTGCTATATAAATATCCAATATCATTATTATATCTGATACTCCCTGACCGCATAACAGATAAGCTTGGAATGCATGCAGTGGCTGTTGGCATGTCAAGCTCTAGAGGGTAATTAAAAGTAACTTTTGTTCAAGAAGCAGTAAGATTAGTTCTTTGAGTTGTTGAGAGCACTACGAATGATAAACGCATAAATTCTTGTCAATATCTTTGGGCATGTATAATTTCAACAGGTCACAACGTATTCTTGTAAATGAAATGCAAACATTGATATCGTATCTGATCAAAATGAATTTAACCCTAAATTTGATTAATGATGATTGGAAAGTATATTTTAAGGAAAATTTTCATTCTTTTGAGCATTCCTAGGTAATCTTTTTCCAACTCAGGGTCGTCTGAAGTTTTGTGCATTAATCGTGTAGCATTGGGTATAGCTTTAGGACCCCTGGCCATATATGTATTTGCATATTTCTTTAATGATAAATTCTTCAGATTGTTCTAGGACATTTTGTATGAACCATCTTTTTGTGTAATAAAACTGAATTGAATTGGATGAGACAATTACAGGCACAGCTCTACACTGCAATTAACTCCTCGTAAAGTCGTAAAAGCTTTTGAATTCCTAACGGCTATCGAAGCCCTCCGCTGAGCGAGGAGCAGAAATCCTCAAATTCACATTTTTGTATCTCCCTTATTTGGGCCTTAAAAATCATGAAAATTCCGGAGTAGATAGGAAATAATGATATCAATTTTCACTGAAAACGGTTGAGTATTTTTTGAGATACAAGTATTTTTCTGTTTCAGAGAGCCGAGAAAGGAGGATTGTTTTTTTCCCCTGATACAAGTCTGGGACGAAATGAATATATGCAAACAAATGACATATTGCTAGACTTTAACAGTCAGACCGCAGGTCGTATGCAAATGAGCAAAAATCGCGCATTTTATTTCCAGTGCCCGAAATGGACTCTCTCCTTGCACCCAGTCGGCTGTATCGCATGGTCATCTTTAAAGTTATGTTCTTCAATAAATATTAATGCTGTGCTCATTAGACTTTCTGCAAAAATAAATGAATAGTTTACCAACACAGGGATATTTTGTTTCAGTCAGAATTTTAGAAATAAGTTGTTTAAAATAACTGATGAAATAGTCATACAAAAGCCTTTTTTTCACAAGATTTCAAGTTGTTAAAAGACATATAAAAAGTATATGAGCCGCCATCAAGACACATATGTATGGAAGCGCTGGAATCTCATCTTTTTCATCGTTGCATTCAAAACATCCATAAATTTATGACAGAGTCAGGATCCAGCAATATTCAGCCACAGATTATCCGTTGTCAAGACCATGGTCAAGACCATAGAATCTTAGCCCTGTGATTGGCAAGCGAGCCATCTGTAACCAAGTGCGCGTTGAATGAAACAATGCGCAACCTGTTGCTTCATCCTTGCGCAAACATGCGCATAACTGTTGCCTGGCTGTGAGAAAACAGCTTGCGTGGTGGTAACCAATCGGAATGCTGGAATTGACTTTTTTTAAAGACAAAGTGTGTACATTGGTTACATATTGCTGGATCCTGACCCTGTCATGAAGTGCACATTAATGTTATTTCAATCTTTGGAAAGTACAGAAAATGCCCTTTACGCTCATGTCAAATTTGCCCTGGCTCACAATAAAACTATGGTAGTTTTGGCCAGATTTATATTTCATTTCATTTCCATTTTTTGTCATAAAAGGAACACCATTTTTTACCAATTTCATCTTTTATTTTGAACACAATAAAAGCATGTCACAAATCTCTGATCCCTTTTCTTTTATTTGATGTATAACTCATGACAATTGGTGAATGATAAGTAGTCTATTCAATAGTTTGCAAATGAGATGTTCCTGGCTGTTCTTGCTCATTATGTATTCATAGTCAGGCAGAACTGGAAATAAAATAGCGCGCTTTTAGGGGACCTGCGGATTGGCTGTTAAATTCCAGTCTCACTCCCTGCGCAGTTTCAAGTTTGCGCAGTTAGTAGTTTTGTGTAAAACAACCATAAAAAATCGAAGACTTAACGTGAAAAGACTGGAAGTACAGTCTATCATCGAACGATTCGCCTCTGTGCGCATGCGCTCACCCGACGTCATCCTTTTGCCTCAGCTCGTACTCACGTCGATCAGCCGTTCTGTTATAAGCTGCTGAAATCGTTGCAATCTGATTGGCTGATAGCAAATATGTTGGTAACAATCACTGACAACACACGCCCACTGTTTACTCTTGATCTCGTGTGTATGGTGTACTGTGTGATGAGCTGGCCTTGCTATACCGACTGTGAATGCGAACTGTAGGTCGTGCGTACACTCGAGTGAAAACCATCCTGCATGCCTCGCTATACTTGGGACTACACGCGAAGAACGGTAGAGGGTTCATGAATGACATTGCCTTCGATTTTTTCCCAACATAACCATTCGACGGATAATTATGAAAAGATATTTTGAGGATCCCCTCATTATACTTTGATTTTTCATATCTGAAAGTTTCGATCTTGCGCAATGACAGCAAATATGAAAAATACTGCTACATTTTCAGACTTGAAAAAAAAAATATATGGCTCCTCATTTCTCTAAGTTTTTACAAACTAAAAAATGATGCGACTACGAGTGATACTAATTACGGGTTAGAGCAACTCTTATTCTGGAATTTAACGTTTAGTTCATTTCATTTGGTTGTTTCTAGGGCGAGATTTCACAGTTTAGCTGAGACTCTTCTGTAGCGGTTTTACGTAAACAAATTGTATATTTTATGCAAATTAGGCAGGACGGAGTGAAAGCTTTCGGGCAGTTAATTGCAGTGTAGAGCCGCAACTGTTTAGCCGCTAGAGAGCGTCAACAGATCAAATGCTTGCTGCAGGAGCAGTGGTCAAGCTTTTGGTTTTGTTGTCCACTTCCGGTCTATTTGCTTACAGTACATTTCTATGGATGCACGATCATCAACTTACTTCAGCTACATGAAGTATTCATCAAGTTTTGAGGATTGTTATCATTTCATCCATAATGGATGGTTCTGAAAACAAAGATATTTAGAAGATGACTGTTCCACAAGTTCGTAAGTTCTTAACATGCAATGGTAAATGAAGAGTGGAGCTTGTCAGTATTGCATCGACAGCTACATACGAAATGATACAGTCCTGCTCTCATTTTCCTCTGACCATCACAGGGTTGCTTTGCAAAATCAATGTTTAAGTCACTTTTCAAAAGCGTTTTAGACCTGTTCTTGACTAAGACACATCAGCTGATCAATAGGAAAATCCCTAACGCACGCCTGTACCGAAAGTAAGCGTCACAAGTCACAACCAAAGTAATATAGCGCCGCCATCGGTGAATGTCTTAAAGCTATTGTCGATACCTCGAACTGAATTGAAAATGAACACTTTTTTCAAATTTTAAATTACCACAATCTTGTACCTACTAGGTGAATTTTGTTGATAGGTACACAGATGTAGAAGAGTATTTTACACAAGCAATCTAAATCTGCCATTATTTTCAATGTCTGAAAAACATGAAATTCAATGACTTCTTGAGGTCAGAAATCTGGAGATGAAATTTGGTGAATTTATAGGATGGGGGGTTGTGTGTCCGGACACTTAAGAATAATTAGCGTGTCAATTTTGCCGCCAGCTTTTACGAAAAATATGCATCAGGTATCACTAAAATCAGTGAATATTTGCAATTCACATGATTTTCAACCTATCCCGTGGAACATTTGTGACAATTTGCATGAAAAGTTGTTCAATTTACTGTTTAAAAATGACCTGTCTGGATAACCAACCTGTCCGGACACACAACGTCTGGGTATACCTGGCATTATCATGAAATAGGAAAACCACCATTCAGTATGGCTAGAGTGTCCAAGTCTGCAAAGTGCCCTTGTCTGCACACAAGCATAACTGCGTGATAAACAAAAGATGCAATGAAAGCAAACTTTTCATGTTTATCATAGCGATAGCTATCCAAGCAGGAAACAAGTCAAAACAATGATAAAGAGATTAGGTCTATTTCAGTGATTTTATGCACAAGCCTCCAAATGTTGTCTTTCATGTAAAAAATCCTGAACGGCGTGTAAAATGAAAGAGTGTGCAGACATGGGCACTATTGTCTTTGCAATGTCGAAATGACACGGCCAGCTTTCCTTTTGAAATTAAATGTCATTGTTCTTGCTCAAATGATGAGATTTTTTGCACATTCACCCTTTACACTGGGAGTAATATGCCAAAAGATTTGTTTACAAATTAAAAATATATTTTGTTTGCTTTCCAGCATTTTTCCCCTCACACCCCATGCCATAGTCACTCATAGGCCTAGACCGAAATTTTCTGTCTCTCGTTCGTTAGCCTCTTATTTGGATAGGGTCGGCCCTTCACTTAGAGACAGAAACGCTCCATTCACTCGCCTGTGCAAACTCACTGTCAGCCGCTTGACAGTATGCATGTCGTTTTTCAAAATCGTATTATTCACATTTTAACAATATTTGTGTAAATTAAATAGATTAGGCCTAGGCCTAGGCTCTATACTTAAACGAACATGTTCAACTTACCAATTTTATTGTTTTATTCCTTTTCATGGCATGCTCCTTTTTCAGGTAATTCAGGGTCCAAGTTGTTCTCGGTTTGAAAATCTTACGCTGCATTCAAACTGTATAGTGTGTAAGTCAATGTGTATTCGGTTTGCACAGGCGAGTGAATGGAGCGTTTCTGTCTCTAAGTGAAGAGCTAACGAACGAGAGACAGAATTTTCGGTCTATCATAGACCCTACATGTATATTCCCACCGTGCACCGGCATGACCGGATCCAGGCTAACTCGGCACGAAGGCGAACTCGGCCTTGACGGAAAATCGCGGCTGATTGAGCCTAGCTGTATGAGCTCCTTGGCTTATCAATCTGGTATTGGCCTACGTTCAAGAAGTAAAATTATACAAAACATGAAACATGGACTTCAAGTTTTCAACTCTTGAAACATGTCACCGCGCAGTGCCGAGTTAGCCCGACTCCCCGTGCACCGCATGCCCACTCATCATGTCATACACAGCTAGCACAAGCTGGCTCGCTAAACTGCCCCTGCCGATATGACACGACCTCGCCTCGCCCCATCCCAGTTCAGCATCTGGCCACTGCCTGAACTTACCAAAATTATACAATATTCCCTTCTCAAATTACGCATTTTCTCGTTTAACACAGTCTTCTTGACTACCTCATTACTTATCATTCCTCAAAATAACACTTCACTTACAATTTTCAAACATTTCACGCATCATAAATGAGGGAAGTAAGGAGACTTTCATACACACCTTCGTTGAGCTCGCGGAGGATCTGCAGCAGTGCTACCACAAATTCTGGTGGAGCTAGAGCTGATCTGAGCTGAGAGATCGATGGCCTGTATTATAGTACCATCGCGGGAATCATAAAATTGTTAACGAATCTCGGTGCAAATGGGTGCATCAGACAGAAGCATCTCTTTAGCGAAATGTATCCATGGGCCGATCCGGAGAGTGGGTGGGTGGGGGGGGGGGGGGGGGGGGGGGGGGGCGTTTGACGGGTGACCGGACCTTCCCCATTTTTTTCTGCTCGTCATAGATTTTGGGACCCCCCCCCCCCACGCTGCTTAATAACTTTTTTCTTCCCCCTCTTTCACTCTCTCTCTCTCTCGTTCACTCCTTTCACTTCCTGAATTTTGAAAGCACGAAATAGCTTAATCACACCCACAAAAACCCTCCAATCTTCTATTAATTCATTTTCCCATAACTATATCAATGTACCGATTCACATAATTTTTTTTGTGTGTATACATGTACTTCTGGTGGGATTTTTTCCCCTTCAGGACTCTTATGGGGTGTTGCAAGAAAGTTGCTATCAATTGCAAATCCCCCATTTGCAATTGATTGCAAATATGATACATGTATTTTAAATGGAACTTGCAATCAATTGCAAGACTTGCGACTTTCTTGCAACACCCCCTAAATCTTGTATTAGGATAATCCAGCTTAGTGTGTGAATGGTGTATTCAATGCACAAAGACAATATCATACATCATAAACTGCCCAACAAAAGCAATTTATCAAGATGGCTTTAGTGAATGCAGAAAAAACTGGAGAAACAGATCAAAGCATGAAGAACCTGTGGTAATGGACAAGAAAGCTATTAATTTCCTGTCTAAAGCTATTCATTCATCAATTTGAAATTGTCAAACAGAAATGATTTAACCCTATGGTTTCCCTTGCCATCAGCTGTTTTACAACTAGAACTGTCATAAATATTCCTTCTCTTGGATGTTGATGTACATGTTTCATAGACAAGGGAGTAAAT
The DNA here is from genome assembly GCA_025617745.1 of Heliocidaris erythrogramma. Classification (NCBI taxonomy): domain Eukaryota; kingdom Metazoa; phylum Echinodermata; class Echinoidea; order Camarodonta; family Echinometridae; genus Heliocidaris; species Heliocidaris erythrogramma. The sequence goes on along the minus strand of CM046866.1, from coordinate 38,374,141 downwards.
TAACATGTCTGTTATCTCACAGGTATCTTTAGAGAAAAATACACCTGGGATACCAAAATTGTTATATACATATTAAACATATAGGACAGTACATGTACAGTATACTTATCCAATGATTACACAACTACTTTGTATATATATTTATGTATTTTCTTATTTATATTTTGTTACAAGTTTATTTTCATGTTGTTGTTGACTATTATTGTTACTTATTATTGCTATCAGGGCCTCATGGAAGACCATCACTATTGGTGATAATGGGTCACCCTGTCTAGATATAAATAATTAAAAATATACAGTATTTCCCTCAAACTTTCACCAGTTTGTTTCTTTCATTGTTCTGCATATATGAAAACCATTGTGATACATGTACTTCCCCTTTAGTAAATTGTGCTTTGATTTGTCAGATAGCATCATTAAATGGGAAAGTAAACCTTGGAATCCGAGGAGAAACATCAGTAGACGTGACCACTTTAGTAAACTGGTCTGTTACACTCACTCTCTCTCTTTATGGACACATCTCATCATTTCATCAAATCATGAACAACACTCTTACATTGTCATTGGCTAAAATCCTTACTGGAGTGAGAGGGGAAAATAGGAATGAATTTTACTCTTGTCTCATTTTTGATGTTCAAATGATAAACATGTATTATTAAATCTACAGTGCAATATCCAATACTAAACTTCTTCGAAAATACCATTTCTAACTCCTAAAGGGAGAATCTACACCCTTTCTGTCCTATGCCCAATCAGTCGTTTCCATGCACAATCATTTTTAATTTTCCCAATTCTAACACATTATAGCTGTGCAATTACCTATACATAAAAGGCATACAGGAAGAGTATACAGTAATATTAAACATAGCTGTTACAATGCCCTTGAGTGATATTAACAAGTCTTGACTAGTCACAGTGCACCTGAAAGGCCCAATTTCTGTATGCATTATTAGGTTGAAATGTTGATAGGCTATACTGTGCATTATTGAAATGGAACAAAACTTATGCATCTAATGGGGTGTTGCAAGAAAGTTGCGATTGATTGCAAGTTGCAAGCACATCTTCTTGAATGGGCAGACCCTGAACCATTCAGAATGGTTGTTCTAATTTGCTTTACAATTTGCAATTGATTGCAACTTTCTTGCAACACCCCATAAGATTTTCAAGTTTCAAGCAGAGTAGCTGTAAAATATCATGTCTCCTCCTGCAAAAATTTGCTGGAAAATCAGGCAAAGGTATGTATGTAACCACACAGCTATAAACTGTTATTAATCCTTATGAATACAAGTGATTCCCTCTTCCCAACTTGACACTTTTTTACTAATCTGTATAAGCAAAATCTATAAACATGCCCACTGTAAAACCAGAAAATCTCCCAAATTGCAAAATTAAATGTTGTGATTCAATTAGTTTGCCACATGAAACTTGAGCAATGCTCAACTGTTTGCAAACTGCACAAATTCAATGTTGTGATTCAACAATCTGACCACTCACATAAGACAGTTCGTAATTGCAAGTTGCGCACATGTGCAGACAAAGTTCATTTGTACAGAGTACAAATGACGTTTACATGTCATTTTGTACGCACCATGGTGCACATACAAGTTTGATTTTACTTGTTAAAACAAGTAGCGCATCCACCAGAACAAATGCGTGTGCGTGTACAAATTGGAGTAATTTCAGGGTCATTTGACTAATTACAAACTGGCTTAATCATGAAAGTTTCTAGTTTTACAGAGGACAATGTAACAAAACACATTCATAACTTTCATTGCATCCACATTGTAACACATGTAAATAAAACACTTATCCAGACTTTCTCTTTTTTTTTTCATTTGGCTTTTCTGACAAGCCTTGTACTTCACAACTTTCACATTTCAGAACTATATACATTACATGTCGGCCAAATGAACTCACTATCATTTCATAGCCCTCCTGTTGCAGTAACAAGAACAAAAATTATATTTACACGTGAAAAACTGAAAGTGTATGATTAACAGCCCTACATGTACAAAGAGAACTTATTTCTCAATTAAAATCAATTTGGAATGCTTTCCCCTTCCTTCCCTTAACCCTTTGGAACAAAATCCGCAAAATAACTTCTCTAGAGAAATACAACTAAATACAAATAAATACAAGTAAATGCATTTGATTTCAGCGGGAAAAGAGGGTTAAAAATACAGAAAACATTTTGTATCTAGGCCAGTATAATCTGCACACAAAACCACCAAAGTTATTATGCCTTATACAATGTACTTAAACCCCACATGAACAGTATTTTGAGAAAACAAAGGAATGAAAGGATAGAAGTGATAAAAAAACATTTATTCTCAGGTGGACCATTTTACTGATTTACACAAGGAAGGATCATGAGCAGTAACATTTTAGTCTTAAAAGCCATATTGAGTACTGATTAAATCTAAGAATAAAAGGTAGAAAAATCATTTTCTGGACCGAGATGTCCACCATCCCTAAAAGTGGTGTACATGTATAAACTCAACACCCTTTTCATTTTGAGCTTGCAGATTTGAACATGCCGAAGAATTACTCAATTAACAAAACTGAACATAAACAATGAAATGTGTAAATGAGAAACTTCCAGATTTCCTATTTGATGGCGATTTGGAAAATGATTTCAGATTAAGCATGGCCTCAACAATTTATTTGAAAAACAAAACCTACATTTCAAGCATTATAAATCATTCAACGCTGTTCTGAATCACAACTATAAATCTAAAGAGCACAGCTATGAGGCAAGTATAATCAACTCCTAATAAACAAGGGTTAATATAATTGGCTATACATGTACTTATCTCTCCAATTACAGAAGCAACTTCTGTTAGCAATAAAGCAGATTTTTGTGTGTGGCCACCTTCATTCTTTCTGTGATTATATTACTCAGCAATAAACATGAAACATTCAAAGATGACTTCCTCCAGACCAATTCAATATTAGAAAACTGTCATGAAATTTTACTCCATTTTCACTAAGGATCAAGCGGCTCAATATTGTGTATTTCATAGCAGTCATTTTGACCATTCAAGTACAGTATCTTAACTATAAAACTAAATAGATTTATTTATTACCAATGATTTAACAATGACAGGGAGTACATGTACTATTTATTTTTAATTCTGCAAGGTGGGATCAGATTATGTCTTAGATACTTGTCTGGTGGACTTTCCCTATAAAGTTGTGTTATATATTTTACTCCATCAGGGTCTGTAGAGATCATGGATTTATTTGATGCATTTATATTAATTATGTATGAACTGTCTGATGTATTTACTAATTTTACTCCTCCTGGCTTCACTCCACCAAGATCACCCATGTCTGATGGACCATTAATGAATTATCATCTATTACTTTATTCTCCATCATCTGGTTTGGCTCCATTGAGGTCATAGATCTGTGTCTGATGAACGGCGGCAGCATGCTTCATAAGCTCCCAAGCCGAGACAGATACATGCTTGCAATAGGAACAGATCCATGTCGTAGGTTCTATAAGCAGAAAGTAGAGAAGGTACATAAGCTCCATTAAAGGGATTATTTCATATTCAAAGTTGTATGGCACAACAAAGGTGTGTAATATTTAAAAAAAACAAAAAAAATACAAAAACGTTTGTGTATAAGACAAAAAAGTGTGTGATCAATTGCCACTTTAAAAAGTTTACCTGAATCTTTCAAAATTTTCACTGATCCTTCTCTTTCAAAATTTTTTCAAAACCTTGAACCTTCAATGCCTTTTTTCAGCTTACCTTTAAAACAACTTGACACCCATTTTAAATATACAAGTCTCAGTGATAGTTCTACAGTCTACATACCATCACCACTCTTCTTGTCCATCAATGTATTATCTTGAAACCTCCTCTTCTTTGCCTGAGCTGACTGATACCCTCCATCAAAGTCACTATCACTGAAATTGAAAAATATAAAGTGTTTCATAAACTCTTAATATATATACTAACACCCTTTGGCAAGACATTAATCTACATTTGCCACTCTAGACCCAGGTGTAGTAAATGGGAACTATTACGAAGAAATTCCTGGAATGTTTTCAGTGCCTATCAAGGCAGCTAGGCTAGAGACAAAGTATCAATCCCAAACTCTCTGGAAGCGCATTGAGACACTGCTACACATACACTGGCTGCAGCCCATTAGACTGGCAATGTTGGGTCTTGTTGGCCTTCTGAAAAGTTATTGGAAGGCCAGCCCATGAGACAGACAGGTTGGTCTCTTGGGCCTTCTAAAAACTTATCGGAGGGTTAACCAGACCAACATTGGCGGTCTCGTGGCCTGTCGGTCTACTGGGATGGCCCATATGTAGATACATGAATGGATTATTACTATAATTATCATAAATCAATCTACTTGGAGCATACATTTTTCCAAATATCTTTTAAATGAAAGGAAATACTAATCGGATCCTCATGAATGGCAACATGGCAACACATGATTGAATGCTTGCATAGCCACTTCACCATATAGAATCCTATTTTTCATTTTATGCAATGCAGAACATACATGTAGAGATGTATCCATTGAATGGATAAGAGGCCAATGTGAATATTTCTGGATAGGTGGAGTTATGGGAGACTGACAACATTTTTATCTAACATTCAAGATTAACATTAAAAACAAACAGCAGGTAAAACACTTCTCCGAATAAAAACTAAGGTAGGTACAATAATGCTGGATTCATGCACAGTATTAACTACATGTATTACATTCATTTTTCCTGAAGGAGGGTTGAGTAGGGAGGGACTAGTGCCTTTGAGTTGCTAATGATGAGATACTTACTATCGCTTGTAGCCTCCACCACCACCACCACCACCACCACCACTCTTATTCCTTTCGGTGGAGATGCACAGATCTGTCAAGGAGAAAGTAAAACCATTGGAGCATGCATGCAGACTAGCCAGTAAAATAATCGATAACAGGTCTATATTAAATGTAACAAGTCAGGACAACTCAAGAAATTTTTGCAAAATGCAGCAGGTATTACTAAATTTAGCACACCTAATAAGTATTTATAGAAATGTTGAATGTTTTTCACATAAAAACATAATAGATCTATACATGGATGAACCAATATCTTGAATATCCAAGGTATTCAAGCTCTTGTATAGTATGCCCATTGTATTGGTATAATTATGCTCTTTATAACTTTCCTACTTTTCTTTGACTTTACTAATATTTCATATGAATATCAATTTCTAAAGACCTGCAAAGATGTTTTTATTCCACCAAGTGCTAATAATCAACTGCTTTAGTGCAGACTTAGCAGTGCATTTTTTGGTAAAAAGGAATTAAGAATTTGTGAATACCCTGAAAATCAATAAAGTTACAAATGCCGATCCTAACACAAGAAAAGGAATATCCTTGAAGAGCACATTAAGCGAGAGGACAGTTGTGTATGATGTACAACTTGTCAACATCACATAGAACAAAAGAGCATTGTAATCATTCAAATATTCTTTATTACCAAGTTTCTGCGTTCCAAAGAGATTGCCATTCTCCTCTGCAGCTGCAGTGCGTGCCTCGGCCTCGGATTGAAACTGGACAAAAGCGAATCCTTTGTGGAGCGAGATAGCCGAGATGTGACCATACTTAACAAACAGATGGTAAAGTTGCACCCTGTCCGTCACTTCCCTGGGGTTGAGGTTTCCGACAAACAATCTGGACAACTTGGACTGGGGATCATTGCTGTTGGTGTTGTTACTGATGGCGAAGGTGTTGGGTGGGGGCGGGTAGCCGAGGCCAACGTAGCTTCCTGATCCATGATACGGACGGTTCATCTTGGTAACTTTCTTGGGAAGGATTTACTCAAAAAGCTATAAAAAAAAAATGGGGCAAAAAAAGTAATAGGGACATATTGGGCACTCCCTGAAAAGCGACCCATACATTTCCACTTGTCAAAAGTGAAAGAATAGGAATAAAGACTTTGAGAACACATAATGTAATAAAAAATCAGTTGAAGTGGGGTTTTTTTTTTAAAGTCTCTGGGATAAAAATATAGAACCAAGTATTGACAATCCTAAAAAAAACAAATTTGGTATGCACACTGAATCTAATAGTGTTGCAATCAACAGAGAACATTTCAATTGATCATCTTTCTTTCAGGATAAAAGGGGGGGGGCCAAGAAATCTGAAAAAGATTCTGTAAAACCAATGATAGCAGTACAAAGGGGGGGGGGGGGGGCAGAGAAGGGGCTGTTCCCGCAGATGGGCCATAATGTCTCAAGGGGAATTTAGATTAACACACACAAAAAAAACAGTGCCTAGCAATCACAACACCATACACAGGAGAGACACAGCCAAACTCCTTGTAAACTACATGTAATGCTATTTTAATTTATAAGCTAGAATTTTGTGGAGTTTTTTCTTTCTTTTTGTCAATGAATGTCATGGAAAACATTATTAGACCAAGAATGGTTACTTGATAGTGTTATTTTTGTGGTAAGAAGGAAATCAAATATCATAAAAGCAAGGTATAATTGCTGGAAGTTGGTATTCATTCAATGAAATACAAAGACATATCATTTTTACAATTTTGTTTGCATATTATACACGTAGTACCCTTATTACAGAAGCTTGGTCTAATAATTTTTTCCAGGGCTGTACAGGGCTTGACACTACATGTAACAGGTGCCCGGGACACATGGGCTGCTTTGGCACCAACAATCAAAGTCCTGACCCAAGTTTTACATAGGGCTCATGCATACAGACCATACAATATTCAATCCGGACCTCTGATAAAAAAAAAAGTTAGTGTAGAACCCTGCTGCACACTACAGTGGGAACTTGTTACAAAGAGCTCCGATATAACAAGATTCCTGATATAACAAGGTAATTTTCCTGGTCCCTGGTCTTTATGTTCTTTTGGTTTTTTACCCGATATAAGGGCATTCCCGTTCTAACAAGGTACTGCCATGGTCCCAAGGTCCTTGTTATACCGAGTTTCCACATAGGACCAGCAAATCTATCGGGGCAGCGTGATTTTTTCCATGTGCTCAATAAAACCGTTACTATTGTGGTACTGGGATAGAACAAATCTAGTGGAAAAAGGGAGAGTTCATGTTGAGAGGTCTACCAAACTCCAGAGTAGTCACTTCAATGGCTTCATTGTAGCAAGGAAACCCGAACCTACTAAGTCCATGGGAACATGGGTTACATAAATCTTAAAAATACGAGGATTTGTGATTTTTTATTTTTTCAATTCATAGTCAATATGGGTACATATGACCAAGTACATGTATACAAATGCTGTAGCTTGATCACTGTTTTGAATACAAACTTACATGAAAACTCCATAAAATTCAAAAATAAAATGCATGTACACATCCTTCAAAATATTCACCTTCCTATCATTGCTACCTCCTTACATTGTCTGTTGATAGCCAGAAGGGTATTAACTCTGTGTAAACATGCTTGACAATGAAGTAATGCTCTTTTGGCTCTCAGCAGATGGCAGTTCATGTACGAGGATCACAACCACTGGCACATCACCCAACTGGCACATCACCCAACTGGCACATCACCCAACTGGCACATCACCCAACTCTATTATGCATAACCACATCTCTCTCATCATCCCAAAATACATCACCAATCACATTTGTCAACATTTGAAAACAAATGATTATTACAAATTATCTACTGAAATAGCACCAGAAGCCTTCAAAGAATCCTTTGTTTGCGCCTTCTTAAAGACAACACTTTTTGTGCCCAACATGTGAGGAAAGCCCACAGCAAACAACAAATAAATGAACAAAATTGAAGGTTGTTTCTGGAAATGAGCCAATGTATCTTCAAAATTAATTTTCACAAGAGAAGAAAATTTAATTTGTAATCTTAAACATACTGCTTGTAATTAAAACAAGAATTCATCTTGACATTGGTAAAAAATCAACAAAAAAGATAAATAACAAAATGGTGTCAGTTTAAAAATAATAGCATTTCAAAGCATTGCACTTTCAACGAAGTTTTTTTTTTTTTGGGGGGGGGGGCATTTCCTTCTATTTGCTGCATTTGTTTCAATGCAGAAAAAAATGGACACGATGGGTTCTGAGCTTTCCGGTGATTAAGAAAAAAAATTAAATGAAAATCTGATTTAAAATTGGATCCAACGGGACATGGTTGGAAACAGAGGAACCATCAACAAGATGAGAAATGGTCTAAAGAAAGAAAGAATTCCAAGTTTTAAATGCAAAATGCCAACTTGAAAAAAATATGGTAAAATTGATGGGTAAACCATACATAAATGTGACATGTCACCATAGAACCTTGACAGAGTCGCAATATGCCAAAATCCATGAAATGATAAAAAATGCTTGAAGTATTAATTAAATTTAATTTCATGATTTTGTTCTTGAAATTGCAGAAATCATAAAGTATCAAGGACAGTGGCGTAGCGTGAGTCCAGCCATTAAGAGGGCACTGTCATCATGGGGGGGGGGGGGGCAGGGCAGTCTTGCTTGGAAAATTCAATGCAAAACTTACAAGGCCGCTGATTTGGTAGAATGTCACTGCGCGCGAAGGGGTCTTAACGTCTTTTCTCCTTTTCCTCTTCGCCCTTTTCTATACTCTTTTGCCATTTGATTGGGGGGAGGGCACATGGCGCCCCTGCTCCCCTATAGCTACGCTACTGATTAAGGAAAGGAGCATCTTTTTTTTCTGCATAAAATTAAAATGTCATGATTTTTCACTCCCTTCAGACATGGGAGCAAGCATTGTTTTTATGGCAGACCAATTGCAGCCTTACTATGTCTTTACTGCTCACATGATGCCTAAAAATGATCTCCCCCTCCCTAAAATCACTTGAGAAATCAGGTCCAGTTTTGTTTGCAGGGCAGTGCATCATGTGTTGTATAAAGGAAATTGTAAAGAAAAAATCTTATAATTTGCAACACAGGGCCAAACCCGTCTCATACAATATATTCGTTTCTGTACCGTAGAATGTATTTTATGAAAATTATATAATTTTGAGCCCATCTGAGGAGACAAAGCTGATTAATTGCAGATAATAGAGCTGATTAATTTGCAAATAGAGTTATGAAAATATTGGAAATTGAGGAAAATTATATCTAGCATCTTCATCTGCATTTTGTGGTGACAAGTCACAAATAATCTCTACCAGTCATACAATCCATGAAACATATACCATTTAAAACCTATTTACAAAAAAAAAAAATTGTATCAATTGTTACAGGACTTCAAAAGCCAAATGAATCTTCATATGAGCAATGGATCACTTGCCAATATCAATTTTTTTTTTGGCCTGAGTCAAAGTAGAGTGCCTAACCCTTAAAACAAATCATTCAAAAAATATTTCTGGAAATATCTGCTTGAAAAACTTTTCATTAAAAAAAAAAGTGAAAAAGTACTTACCAAAAAGAAAAATGGGAGCGGTCTTTCAAAATTCAAAAATATCACCACTCTGAAAAATGCATAAAAAACAAAAAAGAGAAGGATTAGAAATCGATCTACAAGACAATGACAGATGAAAGCAGCACACACTTCATTTTCTTTTTTCAATTTTTATTAAATACATGTACCAAAATATACTTTCTGAAACATTGTTAGCATGGTGAAAAAGATGCAACCTGGAATTTTCAAGAACCACTTACCAGCAAGTAGTGACTAGTTCAAACTTCCTGTACATTCATGGGCTATATATATATGGGCAAGTCAAGGGTGTAGTCATTTTGTGTTTCATACGTAATAAGTATCAAAGAAACATTTAACATGATTTTTTGTTTAATATTTAGACTGATCAAAGCCCAGATAAAATGTCCCCCAAATCTGATGTTTATGTGGCTAATGTCTTAAAAGCAAAAAAACCCTATAAATTTTGCATATTCTTAAAAGACGAACATCAGATTTTATGGACAAGCATAGTCGGTAGAGGCACTTGGACGACTCTCTCCCACTTGAGATAAAAACAGTCTCTTCATTTTTTTTATCAGCCATTTCTTTGCTTCTCTGAGGACAGAAGCCCATTAGTTTTGGGAGGGGAACACCAAACACAAACTATATTAAATACAAGTATATGGTCAAAACCAGGGTAATTTAACATGGCAAATTTATGTGTTCATCACATTTTCTATTTGAGCAGAGGTTATACTTCGCAGCAATGTAAAAAAAAAAAGAAAATTGGTATTCGAAATACAGGAGTCTGTCTCCCAAATAGGGTACCAAGAATCTTGCCAAAAAGTCTTTCAAAATAGAGTCAATCTCTGAAATGGGCTGTGCCCCTCTCCTGATAGCATGGGGTTCTCAATTTAATATTACCAGGCACAGATCTCCATGATCATTTGGTATTGAATCAAAAAATTTGTAATAGATAGACCTACACAAATTTCATTATTTCTTTTGGGCATTCCAAATACTGGGCCTAATATCATGAAGTCCCCTCTTTTTTGTGTGTATGCACACCTTGACTTGCCTGTATAAAAGTCTATCAAGGTGGAAAGAAGTCACATCCTCATTATCATTTATTAGTCAGCAATTTCCCTCTTACAAGTCTTGTACTATGAGGGGTTACTGACTTTTGCGCCATTGCACACAGTAAACGGTACTGGTCAGTAGAGGCACGTGCAGCCAGTATTGGAGACTTTCCTATTTGGGAGACCGTTTCCCATATTGGAGACTTAAATGTAGCTTACAATAGGATAAAAGAAACAACACCAACGACGAAGCAGGTTCTCTCTGCCAAATTTTTGCCTCACTGAGGTCAGAAGCCCATTTGTTTTGTGTGCAGATCATATCAAAACAAAAGCAGACAGTGAATTTTTAAAGTACACAGTCAAAAGCAGTAATTTTTCATGAGGAATCTGCTTATCAGGTTTCATTTGAAGCCGAAGTAATCCTTTTGCAGCAAATGTAAACAAAGAAAATTGGTCTCCTAAATGGGAGATTGTCTCCCAAATGGGCAACCAAAAATGTTGACAAAAGTCTCTGAGAATAGAGACAGGTAAACTGTACCGGTAAACTGCTAACTGCTACTGTAAAGGGGACAATATTTCACAATAGCGCCAAATAAAACATGCACAAATTCTGCTAACGTTACATTCGTCACTCATTCAATCATCAATCTGATTCTGAATAATTTCAATTGAATGAACAATTCCTTCATCAAGTTTGTCACTTTTTTTTAAGTTTTTCCAATTAAACGTGCAAAAAATATCTGACTCAGTCTCAGTAAAAGTTTAAACAACATTTATAGAGTACCGAAGTGATGACGTCACAAAAAGCTATTTTTTCATTTTGACATTTTTTATACCATATCTCAAAGGAACATGGTGAAAAACATCCAGAGCCCAAATTTTATGGCAATTGGCTCATTGGGCCCCGAGATATGGCCGCATGAATACCTCCTTAGCCCCATTGAAGTCAGTGTTAAATTGGCCTGGTTCTAAACTGTTAAGAACCAGGCCAATTTACACTGACTTCAGTGGGGCTAATTAGATATTGATATAGCCATACCTTGGGCCACCATGAACTGATTCAAGTCAAATTTACTGCGGCACCCCTGCCATGAAACATGACAGTTGATTTTAGGCTACTTTAGGTACTTACAAAACTTTCCGATTGACTGTCTTTCTTTTCAATGAGGATGATACAAAAAAGGCATATTTATCTCCAAGAGCCTGTACTAAAAACTTCTGTAGGTCGGTGTTTTGCTTGCAATGCGCATGCGTCAGCAGCTCCAATATAATACAGACAAGAAGGGAGGATTATGAATATTCATTAGACGAGTGGGCTCGAGATCTATGGCGGATCACAGTGGATATATGAATATTCATTATTCCTGTGACAAACTATGGCATCATTGTAATAAATATTCATAGGCGCATGCGCAAGTGCCCATTTTCGTTTCTGCTTCAACAACATGGCGAATGGGACCGATTTCAAAAATTGAGAGTAAAAAGTGACATTCACCGATTCTACACATTTTTTAGGAAAAGCTGATTTGCTGATTAGGTAAGTCGCATCGTATATATGATACTTTAATTTAAAAAAAATAACTTATATGGCCATATTTTCAACGGTCATTTGAATCGTACTGGTTTCACTCAGGACGCTGTCACTTTGTGGCAGCGTCCTGGGGCTAATGTCAAATATGTGTGAACGTTTTCCATCAATTTTCATGCTCTAGGGCCTACCTAAATATGGTCCTAAAAATACTGAAATACAAAAATCAAAATTTGATGACGTCACACTTCGGTACTCTATAAACAATGCTAGTTTGTATTCACGCCATCATTTCATAAATAAATAAAACAGGCCTTCTCGTGGAATAAGCCACTGGCACTGCAGGTCATCATGGTCACTGAGTATGTATGATGGGGGGACCTAAAGCTACGCACTTTGTTTTCAGCAGCTAAAAGGTCACAGAAATCATTGGCTTGTCACCAATTTCATTCCATATCCTGATTCTGGATATTCTAAAGTTGATTTGTGGAGAAAATTACGATGGGTGAATGTCAATAATGCACGAGTCAGGTCGATATCAATGCCGATGTCAAATTTTGTTCTTAAAAATGAAGGGGTCCTAAAGCTACGCACATGCAATAAATGAATGCAAATTGATATTGAAATTGACTGTGTGTATCGCGTGTGTGTTTTAGCCCGATTTGAACGCGTTGCATTGCGCATGTATGTGATTTGTATGGTGCGTAGCTTTAGGACCCGCGTAGCTTTAGGACCCCTTGTCATACACACACAAACACTCACTGCCGTGTAAAGTCAATGTGAACCCTCATAGCAATTACACGCAATAAACTCATGTACAAAGTGAATGCGGGGTGGCTTATTTCACGAGAATGCCATAAAACATTATTTTGAGACATTGTCCCGTGTCTCTGAAAACCCTGGCCTTGGCCTGAGTTGATCTGAGGAGATAAATACTAATGTTATGAAAGTATGTACCGAGGCCGAGGTCGACTCTAGGTCTGTTCCATCACTCCTCACACACAGACTCAATACAACTAGTGTTCTTATGAACGCGGCGTGGGCACGTGCGTGGTGAATGTTCGTCATGAACAAACGGCATTCACGATGCGAAATCAACGTGGTACACAGTCAAACAGTCATTTAGTAAAGCAAATACAAGATATGGAATCCACTTTAACATACCTTAATATCTACGATTGTTAACAATTAAACTCACAAATGATATTAGCTAACAAGCAAGGTGTAATAATCGGCGAAAATGATGTTTCACGCAGTGGTTTTCAGTCCAAGGCATCCAAAGTTCTAGTTGATCCGATCCGGCCGGAAAAGCTAGCTGTCGATCGAGCTAGTGCATGCGGACAACTGCGCCTGCGCAATTAACTCACAATATTCCCGGTATATACAGGGTGGCCCAACAAAACACTGAGTAGCATACTTCCAATAATTTGGGATCAAATTCATGACATTGGTACCAGCAAATCGAGAATCTTTTCACTTGAAAATTTATACCAAAATTGACAAATTTAGTAGAGGGTTTTTTGTTTTAGGGAGCATTTTGTGACACAAGGTAGGAGATGAAATTTCAGAATACCACCCCTGTATTGTAGGGAGTCAATTAAAGTTTCCACTAAATTCATAATAATCTTAATTTCCACTGAGTTTTAATAAAGTCCACCGTACAAGTTGGTTAAGAAGCAGAAAACTAAAGAAACAGATAAGTGGAGGTTTGATCAAAAGACGATAGGAAAACAGAAAGTTATAAATTTATATATAAATATATTTGTGAACAGGGGAGCGTTTCATCAATTGTTCTGTCAGTGATTTTTACCGACAACTGTTATATAAGCTACTGAAATCCTTGCATCTGATTGGCTGAGAGCAAATTTGTCGGTAAAAATCACTGACAAACCACTTGATGAAGCGCTCCCCTGGTCTGCTGCACGTCAGATACCAGGCTTATGCTGGATATATATAGCCCTCGATCCTGCGTCTAATATTGACGTTGATATAATTTATTCAGTGCATTTATTTAATTTCTTACATAATTATGCATAATTATATCATTAAATATGTATTTAATTATGTATTTAGGGCCTGGTTATGAATTCAATTATGTATTCAAATATGTTTTCAATCATGAATTCAATCATGATTCAATACAAAAAAGTATTCGACTATATGTATTCAATTATGTATTCAAGATTATGTGTACTTAATTATGTATTCAATTATGCATTCAACAAGTATAATTATGTACTATGTATGAGACTATGCCTGAAAATTATGTTCACAAATATGGTGCAGAAGCCAATGAAATTAAATCAAATCAAACTGATTACCAGGGTGGACTTTCCCTTTAAAATTATTGTCATAGTAATTTATTTGATTTGATACACGATAAAAGCCAAGTTCAGCTATATAGAAAATATGAAAAAAATAAGCGTGCCTATAATCATAGAGATTTTAGATAAATTTTATATTCCGTTGGGATCGACATTTTCTCAACGTAGGTTGCTGCCCTTCTACAAATCTATAATCACATTACAGTGTAGGGTGCGCATTTGTCCCCATGCAACAGTTTTCAAACGGTTCCAATATTTGCTCCTCTGACAATTGCTCCAGTCTAACTTTGTCATGCATGCAATCCTAAACCTAAACTTAACCCTAAGGCTAACCCTAACCCTAATCCTAATCTTCACATTGTCCTTAATCTAAATATATTTGTTATGAAACACAGAAAATGAGCGCTTCAAAACACAGGTTTACCAGAATCAATAAGTTTGCCGGAAATACATTTACAACGGAGATCTCAAACATGTTTAAATGATGTCTGACAATTTGCTTTTGGTTCCGGTACAAACCTGCCAGCCCGGTCTAACTTTACCATGTTAATCCTAAACCTAAACTTCACCCTAACACTAACCCTAACCCTATAATGCTAACCCTACATATGAAAAAACTATAGTGCATTTGCTCAGCGCACTTCGCACCGCGTCTTATATAACACGGGAAAACTTGCCTCAGTTTGTGACACTATCCATAAAATCACACGATTGCTTTAAAACAAATTGATATTTACATCATTTCGCCCGGATAAATAATCTTAACACTTTTTCCTATTATGTAGTGTTAATGACCCGTAGATTACTTGTGAGGAAACTACTGCACAATTTGGTTTAAAAAGAGAGTTTATCCCTTTGAGTGCGAGCCCGCGCACAGCGATTGTTCTCCCTGTGACGGAGCGATTTCGGTTACATTGCCGGTAATGGGAAATTTGGAGGTGCTTTCTACTTTGATTGCTCATTGTACCTCACTCGGTCATTTTCGTAATTTTTAGTAAATGTAAACATGAAAGGTCAGACTTTTCTCCTTCTAAAAATATAAGTTTTGTTTATCGAAACAAAAAATAAGGTTTGTTATTTTACAGGGGAAAAGCCGTCTTATTTTGTTGAAGCTTCGCTTCCTTCCTTTTCAGTACACTTACAATACAAATTGCGTAAACGCCGTCGCACACGCGGTTAGATCAAGGTCTGTGATAACTCCTTGGTTCGATCGATACCCCATTCATTGACCCCCATTGTCGTCTGCTAATGCTCGGGCGATTATCTGCCAAGTCACGCATTGCGCCCTGCATTTTACACGTGTTTCCGACTCATTTTGTAGTCGTATTCTGACCAGCATTGTGACATTATCACTCTAAATGCTTTCTATGTCATGTATCAGGGAACTGTTTTTTTTCAGATGAACATTATTTATTCAACAAGACAAAAATAATCCTATTTATTTTCGAATACATTTCTCATGATTTGTCATAACTATTTGTTTTATTTCTCCCGCTTCATTCGTTTATTTCTCTATCTATACATCTCTCTTTCAACGCCCTTTTCCCTATGTAGTTGTCTTACCAATAAAACAATTTATTAAAATCATGCACATAATGGGGAAAAGCTAAATGAATGACAGTGAGTGGAACAGAATAATACTTTATCACATCTCAATGCCGCCTGCTCTCTCTCTCTCTCTCAACTCGTCAGGAAGTTCGTGCAATTAAAACTTTGTTTCAGTGCGTTTTATTTCCGCATTGCATGCAATTTTTATTATAAAAGGATGTGGCTATTTATCAGAGTTTGATCGATTTGAAAATAAAGAGAACATCAGAAAGGAGCATGATATCGAGAGTCTAGTAATTATATGTTTCGAGGAAAATATTGAAACAAAAAGACAAGAGTTGAGTTGGATAATGACAAGAATCATAAACAAACTAAAACGATAAAGAATTTTTAAAATAACGGCGATGGG
Organism: Heliocidaris erythrogramma; assembly: GCA_025617745.1. NCBI lineage: Eukaryota > Metazoa > Echinodermata > Echinoidea > Camarodonta > Echinometridae > Heliocidaris > Heliocidaris erythrogramma. The sequence goes on along the minus strand of CM046866.1, from coordinate 38,357,884 downwards.
GGGGGGGGGGGGCGGCAATGACAACAATGACGATCGGCGATCTCGGCGATAGTATAGCAATCAATGATGGTAATTTATAGTCGCCCCCCCCTTCCCTGGCCGTGACAAGAAATTGATGATGACAATATATCATGTCAGGACGGTTAATAAACACATTTACGTTAGAAAAAGAAAACGTGTGAGTTTTAAGTTTATTGTAATGTAGGCTTACAGCCAAGTTAATGACCAAATCAATATATCTTTATAGTGATGTTGCAATATCTGCAATAACAGCCCGCCTTCCCCCTTATTATTCTTATTTTTTTTTACAGCAGATGACGGAATCGGGAATAAAATAAAGATGCATGAAATTAAAGCTTTCAAAGTATGCAATATTATGGTTATCCTTTTGACACAGTCATCAGGATAACCATTTAACGGGCTGTACTGTGAATTTCAAAATGAGCACTAATAATTGGGTTCCCGTAATTCTTGGGGTTGTAGTTTTATCATATTGATAGCATGGCAGCGCATGTTTACAGTTCATTCTTGTATACACGTGATCAGTAGGTCGACCTACGTATACTTCCTCTTCTTTCAAAATGCTAATCCTTGTTAGTAGTCCACGGAACTGAGAAAGCGTTTCATTTTGAAAAGGTTCATTGAAATTCATGAATGAAGCGCTGAATTTGCCAATTTCAGTTGATATAATCCTTGACCAAGCTCCTTTTATTTTATTTTATTTTATTTTATTAACTTGGGTTTTAGAAAAGAGTGAATGGTTCATTCATCAATGAAGCGCTGAATTGGTCAATTTAAATTTCAATAACCCTTGACCAAGCTCCTTTTATTTTATTTTATGAACTTGGATTTCGGAAAAGAGTAGAATGGTTCATTCTTGAATGAAGGGCTGAATTGGCCAATTTCAATTGATATAATCCTTGAGCAAGCTCCTTTTATTTTATCTTATGAACTTGGATTATAAGGAGCAACGTCAAGTTATCAAAGCACATGATGTTTGGAACAGGGAGGCAATTTCTTGTCATTGACCGGGATGGATTGGAGGCGGAGGGGCTCTCTCTCTCTCTCTCTGGCTCTATCTTCCATAGCTCTCATCTAGTACACACTTTCCTAAAAACATTAAAATATAAATACATTTTAAAAAATCAATAAACAACCAATCAAAGGTAGGATAGTTGATGGGTGCACAGTAATTTAATTCCTACGAGAAACAACAAATCATGTGCTTATTTCAAATCAGTTGATGAAAAATGCCTTAGATAAAAAATAAATAAGTAAACAACGTCAGGATCGAAGTCGGGAGTGCAAATGTAGTGAATAAGCCAGTTCGGGGTTAGCGCATGGTACAAATGACCCCAAATATCCAGATATTTTAGACATGGAGGGTCCCTTTATGTGCACTTCAGAAAATAACTCTGGGAGTGATAGAGGTGCCTCATGAATAGCTTTTGTTTCCCCCTTTAAAAAGAATACTTCCACCTGGATATCATGGAATGCACCATTAGTGCATAATTGAATAATGATTATATGACATTCATGAGCACATATCGAATATTAGTGTCAGTGGGTTTTAGAATTTGGTACAGATGACCTTTATCTGCTCATGCTCAGATTGCATCTCCGAAGTGGCTTATACGCACATAACGTAGCTGTAGCTTTTTGTCAAGATCGATCGGCGCTTTGAACGCTATTTTTTATCACGTGATCGGAGCTCTAGACTATGGAAATAACATGATCGAAGCGGACGCGTACGCGTACGTCTGTATGTATGTATGTATCATAGGTATGTATACAAGATTTACGATCCCAAACAAGAATTTCGGGTAAAGTTGAAACGAAATCCTATTTTCTCAATTTTTCTCCACGTAACCTCATATTTTTTAACGGGTATTTTGAATGAATATATTTACATAACACTACTAAGAATTTTAGCGCATAAGAGCGGATAGTTAGCTGGAAAACTTTGTCAACATATTAGGCATAAATCTCGGCTTCTGTAGAAGCCCTCCGTCACAGACTGAGCACCTCGCTCGGCTTCTGCATGTAGAAGCCCGTCGTCTCCAAACGGTTAACGTACAAATCAGACCTTTCCCTATGGCAGTAAGAGCAAATTTGACCTTACATTGCCTCATTCAATCGAGTGGGAATTCCGCACAAGATGATTTATTGAACCATTTCGCATACCAGATTGGTTGCTAATGACATCCTCTAACTAGTGATCTAAACATAATTCTGATTGGTTGACGGAAATTTGGTGCCTTTTTGCTGTTCATTCAGAAATAGCCTCTTATTTGTCGTCACATTATTCACGAACTAACGTCTATTAGACTGTGCCATTCTATCATGGGGTAACTCTATTTGTATACAGTGAAAAATAATTCGTCTAAAAACAATGATAGATTGTGAGATGCGTGTAGGCCTATACAAGTAAGAGAGAAAAGAGAATGATATAAGAAACGAATTAAAATGTCAAGAGTCGTGATGGACTATATTGTGAAGATGTTCGTTTTGAGGTGGTAACTACAACGCCTCTCAAATTGCAAATAAACCCCCTTGTTATAAAATGAACGCGCCCGATGACTCATGTGCATGACATATATAGGTGGGTGTCAAGGAAGCGAGGAATCAGAAAGAGCGCCCCCTGCTCACGTTTGAGAGACATAGGGAATACTTGTATTCCTAAGACGCCCTCGAAATGTACCTCGAGCGGGCTTGTCAGGATAACGTTGTAAAATCAGGGCAGGAGTGGCGGTCCTGCATGGTATCCTGGAATCTGTACCTTTCTAACAAAAACTAAAGTTAGACCCACGGATCAACAAACAAAGTATAAGTGAAAAGAGCAATTTAGTAAGGCAACAATAGTCAAAATTGACTAGTTTGCCTATTTTAAAACAACAACAACAACAACAAGCGATTGCCTGATCGAGAAGTATATGCGGCGAATCTCAGGAAAGTAGTTCATATATCCTAATCTTCACATTGTGAAAAAAACCAAACAACAAACAAACAAACAAACAAACAAATCATGACCTTGTCGTGTCACCTAGCTTTCAAACACAGTTTGGTTCAAGATTTTTTTTCGTCGGTCGTCAATTTAAATGTGTTTGTTATGAAACACAGAAAAGGAGCGTTTCAAAACACGGGTTTGCCAGAATCAATTAAGGTTGCCGGAAATACATTTACAACGGAGATCTCAAACATGTGTAAATGACGTATGAAAATCTGTTTTTGGTTCCGGTGCAAAACCTGCCAGCCCTTCTAAAATAACAAACAAACAGGAAAAACAAAGAAATCAAGGCGAATGATAGAAGGATAAAAAAAAAACATAAGAAAAATTAAAGAAAACCATGAGACCCCCTCCCCCCCCCCCCCGAAAAAAAAAAGTGACTAGACGCACCCTATAATAATATATTAATGTGATTAAATTTAATAGAAGTGCAGTAGTAAATTGAGAAAGTGTTCATTATTATGGAAAGGCAAGACGAATTGTTTTGAAACGCAGTTTCATTGATACTGGACAAATTTAAACTCCTAACTAATTGCTTCACAAATGCTCCGTAGGCCTATAGCATTTTAAAATGCTATACGGACCAAATTTGTCAATCTTTGGGTCATTTTTTCATGAAAAATATTCTCCTTTGCTGGTACCAATGAAATCAACCCTACGTTATGGGTAGTACACATGTGCTAGTCCGTTTTTATTGGACCACCCTGTATAGTAGTGAACGGGTTTGTAACACATAGTGCAGAGCACCGAATTCGGACCCCCCACCACCAATATCCGCCACTGAAGGGTTATCTATATTGAGGCCTAAATTGGTTTTCATATATATATTCCAGGGGCAAACCCAAAATTTTGTAAAAGGGGAGGGGGCAAAAATTTCAACAAAAATTTCGACAATTAATTAATAACAACAAAGAGAGAGAGAGAGAGAGAGAGAGAAGGTCATTACTAAGACTTTTCAAATTTAGAATAAAATGAGAATAGTTTCATTTGTGACCTATTATCACCACCCCTCCCCTCCCCCACGCTATCACTGTTTTTGTGTACCTGCAACAGTAGGCCTATTTAGGAATTCTGCCTCCGAAAGTGAGGAAATATTTATCAACACGAATAGTTAGATTCAGGGGTTGGTGACTCCCTCCCCCCCCCAAGAAAACAAGTTGTTCATTTTGGTACCCGTAAATAAAAATGAAACTAAATTAACATCTATTCAAAATGGCCCAAGACGTGTTTAGAATCAGAAAACATTTTTTGTGTGTGTCAAGTTGAGCGAAAAAAAGCCACCGAATGTCAATTTTACATTTGGAAAAAGTAAATGTATTTCTTCACCGTTCTTTGTCTGGAAATTCATTTCTACTGACAACTTTTCAAATCTATTAATTAACAAAACTCCCCGCAGTGCATAGGGGTGGGGGTGCCACGAGTCCGTCACCCCATGCCACCAGCGGCATCGCTATATAGAGGGGAGGGGGGGGGGGGGGAGGGGGAGTTGGTGGGAGTGGGGGCCGGTGTCACACTCCCTCACCCAAATTACAGTCGGCAAATGCGCCACCTTTGTCGGCAAAAAAAAGGGAGGAGAGGGAAGAGGAAAGAAAAGAAAAAGGAAAAGAAAAAAAAAAGAAAAAGAGAAGGGAAAGGAAAACAAAAACAGAAAGAAAAGAAGGAAATTTAACTTTCGGGCAAAAGGCGTCCTCCTTCAGCAATGGGCTGCACCCACAGGCGTAGCCAGGATTTTTCAGTAGGGGGCCACAGGGGTGTCGATCCGTGTTCATGATCGGGGGGGGGGGGGGGGTTGACCGGCAAGGGAGCGAAGCCAGTGGCGTATCTAGGGATTATGGCACCCGGGGCAAAATGAAGTCCCCCCCCACCCCCCCCCCCCCCCCGAGTGCCCAGACCTACCTACGTCAGCGAGGGAGCAAAGCATTTTTCAAGTTTTAACCCTAAAAAACAATTTCTTTTGCATTTTACCCAGGAAATTTTGCAATTGAACGGTAGAGAAGCTCGAATTTTATGCATTGATAAGCGGTTTTCTATTCACTCACTTCTAAAATCGGGAGCAAAACTAACGAAAACCATGAAAGGCTTGAGAAAGAGTCGAGAAATTCAGCAAGGGTACCTGAAGTTGAGATTTCTTTCAAAAGTTGAACTTTTGCAAATGCTGTTTTATACACTTTATCCTACATGATACACGCAATATTTAGCAGAAGTCATATAACACATACATGGGCGTTAATCGTTACGTAACTCTATTCATCATGGGGGGGGGGGGACGGCTATTGTGTCGTCCCCCCCCCCCCCATGATGAATAGAGTTACGTCACGATTAACGCCCATGAACACATACATGATATATCGAGCAAAGCAATTACATCTTTATTTTTTCAAATAGACCTGTTTACTAATTTTATGCATACTTCTTGAACAAAAGTTTCTCTTGACGACGAAAAAGCTTGCCAGAGGCTTGTCCGACATAGCAACATCTAATGTATGCAAAATGGATTCCATCCATAGAGATGTCATGATGTATATCAGGTGCACTAGATAGTTGGTAACTAAGGATTCTGGAGAGAAACACGTATAAATTTAAATACATTAGTAAACCGGTCTATTCTGAACCCTTTAAGCTATTAACAATATAGGCCTACTGGGGCGCGAAATTACGAGATCCTGAAAGATAATAATTATGCGAGGGAGCAATTCAAACCTTCAAAAAACAGATTTTTAGTGCATTAACAGGCCATCACCCCACCTCATATTTGGGGGATATATATACAGCTCTGACGATTAGGGTGCAGCATTTTTGTCGGCAAATTTGGGTGTCACCCACCCCCTTCCCTCCCACTCAAAATGTTCTAGCGACGCCCCTGCAATGCCCCTGCATGCAGCTAGCTGCTATAGCTGCAGTCTAGTCGACTTCAAATTTCAGGGTGTAGGCTAATAACGACAAAACAATTAGAAAACATGTATAAATAAGGATACCATAGTATTAGCTCGGAATTGGTGGATTAAATTCATTATGGCTATACTTTCCATTCTTCAATGGAATTCCCAAGGTTTACTAGGACACGGCAATGAACTCCTCAACCATTTGAATAATAATAAAGAATAATTTTATGATATATTATGTGTTCAGGAAACATGGTTTTCCGAATATACAGTACAGTAGTACACTATGTATTCCTGAATATACATGTCTTTCAAGAAATAGAGAAGGTCAGCGTAGAGGTAGTTATGCCATATATTATGTGCATCATAATATTAATTACGAATGTCCAATTAACCATTTAAACTTAGAATTACAACAAGTGAACATTTATGTTGCAAATGAAAAAGTGTCCATTATAAACTTTAACAATCCTTGTAAGAGATTGAATGAATCAATTTTAAATGAATTACTGAAGAATGTAAATAAAAAGGATAAAGTGATAATTATAGGAGATTTCAATGCACATAGTATCCCTTTGGGGCAGCAAGAAAACAGACAAAAATGGACACGCCATTGAGCAATTTATAAATAAGAACAATTTGATAGTTTTTAATGATAAAACAGGCACCAGATTGGACCCATGTAATGGAAAATTATCGTGCTTAGATTTATGTATTTCCTCCCCATCACTGGCCAGTAAGGCTATGTGGAAGGTCATGGACAATTCTTTTGGAAGTGATCACTTTCCAATCAGTATTCAAATAGCACTTGGAAATAATGAAAAACAAGGTAAAAATCATATTAATATGGAAAATATATTTGTCTTTCAAGAATATAACCTGGTCTAAATTTGCATATAAATGTGAAACTATCATGAAAGATCAATTAATTCATACTGAGGATGATGTAAAGAAGTCTTATGAATTATTTATGAAATATTTGAAAAAATGTATTTATGAAACGATTCCAAAAAAAGAAACTTGGAAAAAAGAAACCAGTCCCCTGGTGGAACAAAGAATGTTCTGAAAAAAATAAAAGATAACATTTAATAAATTTCGACCTGCACTCATCGGGTCACAACGCAGGAATGAGAGAATACAAGAAAATACAAAAGTCAAGGAAGGGTGTGTATAGCGACCCGGGTAGGATCCGCACTCTTAAAAATGCGGGGTCGCATATTGCGTGGTCAAAGGACTGGTCAAAAAATGTACCAATGCGATCGGTTATTTCCAAAAATATGTTGGTCACAATGTTCCAATTTCACTGGTTAATCACTAACCATTTGAAATATTGCTTATTCATCAGCAAAGTATTGGTCCGACTTCACTTGGTTAAACGTTGGGCCATTGTCATGAATATTCATGATGTATCCTGAATACCCATGAGCAACCGTAAACAACCAGAATTTATATATATAAATAACACTTGATTTTTAAGTTTTTATGCAATGATTGCACTTTGAAATGTGATGAAAAATGTATGTATACTAATTATTATGTTGTACATATTCAAACATGTAATTAGGTTTAAGATCTAAAAATCTACATTAGAAAATTAAATTAAAATCTTTAACCACTTTTAGCAAGCACTGCAATACAGTCCCTATATAATAAAGTAAAGGTTTTCAGGATATATAGGTATAGGATGTAGGACTATAATAGGAGTAGGGTTAAAGTAGGATGATATGCTATACGATAGGAGATGATAGGTTATAGGTCATAGTGAGCAAAATATACAAAACATGTTAATATTACTTGACATTAGCTTCCTTTTTTTAAATCTTTGAAACGTGGATGGTACACGCGCATCCGGCAGAAGTATCAACCCCGTCCGACGGGAAATGACCACGTTGCGTGGTCGGAAGAAATGACCCCGTACGTTTTGACGGGGTTATAAGGTAATGATCATTAGTATGCGGGGTCAAGTTATGCAGAAATGACCACGCAATCGTGGTTAAATTTTGACCACATTCGGGGTCGAAATGTAACCACGCTATGTGGTTACTTTGGGTGACCCCGCATGGCGGGGTCAATGTGACCCCGCACGGGGTTTGTGCATAGTTGATCCCGCATGCGGGGTCATTTTGTAACCCCGTTTGGGGTTATTTTTAACCCCGTTTGGGACTGTTATTTTTAAGAGTGCGGGCACGCTAGAATAATCGAAGCGCTTGTACAAACTCCTTTTGTCGGCACAATAGTAGCTTCTTGTCGAGGCCCTGGCGCTGTTGAAATCCTTGGCAATATGGAGGCAAAAAACCGAGGCGCTTGCGCCGAGGGCCTCTTGACACCCGACCTGAATTATATATTCATGGCACGATTTCCTACTGAATTATGCATGAAAACGTGAATAGTTAGATAACCGCGGCGATCGCCCAGCAAATTGGCCAATGAAATCTCAAGGATTTCTAACTTCAGTTCTGGACTAGTCTATTATTATTTTTTTTTTTTTGGGGGGGGGGGGATTACGTAAATCTCTTGCTCAAAATACATTCACAGACAAGCACATTATGAAGAATTCGATCTCTAGCTTGCAAACCATGGTAATTTGAAATAAGACAAATGTACATATTTCTCAAGAGATCATCATATATTTACAAATAATGAAGAATGGGCAATAAAAGTCACCGTTCAACAATAGATGCATCTCCATCAATTCTGATGTAACCAAGGAGTTACCAGAAACTTCACTGCCCGGCAAGGCCCCGGGGGATCCGCCTGGCCCTCGCGAAGCTAGCATGCACTCTCCATCCCTGGCCCACGGAGGTAATCAGCACAGAGCGGTAGCGCGTGAAAAATAACACCTTTTCCATAATAGCCAGTACGCAGATTCACAAAAACATCTTGTCCTTTAAGTGCAGATTTGATTGCATCAACTTGCAAAACTTTGAATCTGTCAATCTTCAACATAATAGCGGCATATTCTAAGCTCTTACAAACAAATATCGTCATCACTCGTCGTGGAAGAAACGTTAAACGCCATTTTGGGCTGCGATTAATTAATATGTAAGAAATAGCGTGCAGTCGAGTCATGAATATTTAACATTACGTCATGGTAGCTCGCGCTTATAGGATGATTTTCACCGACCAAAATTTGGTCGGAATATTCGTCAAAACAATGAAATACAAAAGAAATTCAGATCAGGTGTCAAGAGGCTAGCACAATAGTAGCCTCTTGTCGAGGCCCTGGCGCTGTTGAAATCCTTGGCGATATGGAGGCAAAATGTCTGGCGAGCAAAGCGAGCCAGAAAGACCGAGGCGCTTGCGCCGAGGGCCTCTTGACACCCGACCTGAATTATATATTCATGAGGCACGATTTCCTACTGAATTATGCATGAAACGTGAATAGTTAGATAACCGCGGCGATCGCCCAGCAAATTGGCCAATGAAATCTCATGGATTTCTTACTTCAGTGCCTTGTGGACTAGTCTATTTTTTTTTTTTGGGGGGGGGGGGTGGGATTACGTAAATCTCTTGCTCAAAATACATTCACAGACAAGCACATTATGAAGAATTCGATCTCTAGCTTACAAACCATGGTAATTTGAAATAAGACAAATGTACATATTTCTCAAGAGATCATCATATATTTACAAATAATGAAGAATGGGCAATAAAAGTCTCCGTTCAACAATAGATCTATGCATCTCCATCAATTCTGATGTAACCAAGGAGTTACCAGCGACTTCACGGCCCGGCAAGGCCCCGGGGGATCCGCCTGGCCTAGGCCCTCGCGAATTATTAGCAAGCAGCATTCGAGTCTCACTCTCCATCATATCACTGGCACACGGAGGTCAGCACAGAGCGGTAGCGCGTGAAAAATAACACTTTTTCCATAGCCAGTAGGCAGATTCACAAAAACATCTTGTCCTTTAAGTGCAGGTTTGATTGCATCAACTAGCAAATCTTTGAATCTGTCAATCTTCAACATTCTAGCGGCATATTCTAAGCTCTTACAAATATCGTCATCACTCGTCGTGGAAGAAACGTTGAAAGCCACTTTGGGCTGCGATTAATATGTAAGAAATAGCGTGCAGTCGAGTCATGAATATTTAACATTACGTCATGGTAGCTCGCGCTTATTGGTTGATTTTCACCGACCAAAATTTGGTCGGAATATTCGTCAAAACAATGAAATACAAAAGAAATTCAGATCGGGTGTCAAGAGGCTCGCGGCGCAAGCGCCTCGGTCTTTCTGGCGAGCGAAGCGAGCCAGAAATTTTGCCTCCATATCGCCAGTGAGTCAACAGCGCCAGGGCCTCGACAAGAGGCTAGCGCTAGCGGATCTCTCGACTGAATGAACAACGCTTCTAAGAAGCGAAGATGTTGAAAGCTGCGTGCTCGGGCAACAATAGTGAACTGAGCCGGGTTATACGCCTTGGAACAAGCAGGAGTAATAAGCCATTTCGGAGATGCAATCTGAGCATGAGCAGATAAAGGTCACCTGTACAAAATTCTAAAACCCACTGACACTAATATTCGATATGTGCTCATGAATGTCATGTAATCATTATTCAATTATGCACTAATGGTGCATTCCATGATATCCAGGTGGAAGTATTCTTTTTAAAGGGGGAAACAAAAGCTATTCATGAGGCACCTCTATCACTCCCAGAGTTATTTTTCTGAAGTGCACATACGGGGACCCTCCATGTCTAAAATATCTGTGGATATTTGGGGTCATTTGTACCATGCGCTAACCCCGAACTGGCTTATTAGCAAGTGCTGACCAATAGCAGAGTCGCTGTGACTGCGGCATTGAACATTAGCGACGCTAGCAGCGGTTTTGCAGTTACGCTTCGGCTGTGCTCGGCTACCAGCTAATGTCTGTCGTACCACGGAGGGTACGTGCTGTTTAATGCGGTCCGCTAGACGCTGAGATGTACGGCCAACGTAGACGGCTTCACACCGACAATGATACTGATAAACGACATTGCTCATTTGGGGGGAAGGCAGTACATCCTTGCGAACTGCGGGTAGCATTCTATTAGTAGAGAACACGACACGCGTAGCCACGGCAAAGTAACAGCGCGACACTGTATGCTTAATATCGCGCGCATACTTATCAGACACTTTACCTCGCCAAGGTAATTTGAGGTAGACCGGGCATTTATTGGGCCCATACACAGGGCGAGTCCGCGAATCAATAATACGCTGCACAACGCGATCAATGACAAGCTCCGGATCGCCATTATCTCGTAGGATTTGCTTGATGCGAAGAAGCTCAGGGTTGAGCTTACACGGAGAACAAAATTCACAAAATTCTGAAACGAGTTTGAGGCAGCGAGAATATTTCCATAGTATGTTATTGTAATAAAAAATGTCCATGAATATTCAATGTTATGACAAATTCGGGCACGTCTGCCTTATCGCTATGCATGGCGCCCAGAAATTATGGTTACCTTACTTTCTATATTGAAATGTAATTTTTTCTTCGCTCGCTTCGCTCGCTCGCAAATCTTAGAAATGAGGTAGTTTCAGGCAACGAGGTCCATGAATATTTCTATAGGATGTTATTGCAATATTCAGGCACGTCGCTGCCCTATCGCCATGGAACCCGAATACTTGTTTGGTCCACTTTTTATATTGAAATGTGCAATAGCAAAGTAAATTGCATTTCTCCTCGCTCACTTCGCTCGCTCGCAAACCTTATAAATGTTTCATGCAGCGAGGTCCATAATCATTCAATGTTATGACAATTTTCGGCACGTCACTGCCCTATCGCCATAGCGCCCAGATATTAGGGTTACCTTTCCATGAAAAAAAACAACAAAGTGCTCCCCCCCCCGTTCGCTTCACTTCCTAAAAACTTTACTAATATGAATGATGCCTGCATATGGCAGCTAGATGACTGGAGATATAGCTTTACATTTCACCTATTGGTGACTAATGCAATAAAAGTTTGCCATTTAAAAGTATATTTTTCTCTCGCTCGCTTTGCTCGCTCGCAGTATTGGGAATCCTACACATATTATGTTCGGGCTTCACATTTGGCCTGTCAAATAATTCTGACTATACGCTCATGCCCATACCCTTGTAGGGGCACACCCCTGACCGGACACTCCTACTCGGTCGCTTCGCTCCCTCAGAAAGGTCCACTTTTTCCAATGTTGAACCCCGCAAAAATCCTAGTTACGGGGCTGGGTTCAGAACGGGAAAGACATCACTTCAGTACCAGAGAGAGAGAGAGAGTAGAGATCCTTGGGAAATTTTTTCCAATCTTTGGGAGTAAAAGATAAAGAAATTAACCAAAAATTGATTTTGGCACCAAAGTCAAAGAGAAATTCTTCTGTTTTCAAACCGAGCATGTTATCAATGAACCGTTTTCTATTAATGAATTTGAAAAGGCAGTAAAAAGCACTAAGTGGACTGCTCCAGGAAAAGATAATATCCAATATATTGTATACGAAAATATGCCAAAGGCTACAAAAGAAATTATGTTAGATATCATTAATAAGATATGGGAAACGGGAAATGTTCCACGCCCTCTAAAACACTCTATATTGGTGCCAATCTTAAAACCTGGTAAGGATAAAAAAAAATGTCTCTTCCTACAGACCAATATCACTCACATCATGTTTTGCCAAAGTTATTGAGCGTATCATTGGCAGATCCAGGCACGGGCCGGCTGTGCCCCCCCCCCCCCCCTTTTTTGGAAGAGAAGCGATCCGCCATTTTCTCGATTGTGCCCCCCTTTTAGAGTGAAGACCTTTTTTTTTTTGCTTGTCAGGGAATTATGGAGGGAAACTGGACCCCATAACCCCTTACTAAGCGATTTTTGAAGGTTTGGCGAAATTTTTTTTTTGTCCCTACCCCCCCCCCCCCCCACCCCCACTGAGCGACTTTTCGAGAAGCTCGCGAGACCCCAAAAATACGGGTCTACCTTTTCACAAACTTTCATTTTTGTGCCCCCTCTTTTACTAAATCCTGGATCCGCCCCTGGAGCGTATGATAAAAGAAAGATTACAATGGTATAATATATAGAAAAGAATAGTTATTGCCTAACTTCCTTAGTGGGTTTAGAAAAGGGCGTAGTACCACTGATAATATCGTTTTACTGGAAAATGACATTCAAAAAACTATTAACTGCAGTGAACGCACACTAGCAGTTTTCTTGGATGTCGAAAAGGCTTATGACAGCCTTTGGATTGAAGGACTGTTATTTAAACTTAATCAGTGTGGTATACAAGGGAATATGTTAAATTATTTAGAAAACTTTTTAACGGAACGTACTTTCCAGGTTAGAATTGCAAACATAGAATCCGAAACATATAAAATGCACAACGGACTCCCTCAAGGGAGTGTTCTGAGCCCCCTCTTTATATAATATAATGATGAGAAATACCCCAACGGACCCAGAAGTAATAATATCTATGTATGCCGATGACTGTGCAATATGCATATCAGGTAAAAATGTTGACAATACTGGGATGAAAATACAAACATACTTAGACACATTATCTTCCTGGTTTTAAGAGTGGGGTTTTAAAGTAGAACACTCAAGAAAATCACAAATATGGCAATTAATGTATCACTAGAAATTGGGAAGCTTACAGATGGCAATCGTATAAGTTTTATGTCAACTGCGTATATGATGATTATAAAAACAACATAAATAAAAGCTCTTCTCAGCATGTGGAATATCCGAGGATTCGCCAGAAATATAGCGATGTTTTGATGTCGTCATACGAGGGATCGATCCTGCTTAAGCAGACGACGTCCTATAATGAATGAACGTAATTGCAATGCAATTATTTATCAAATTATAAAGAGTTTGGTACATTTAAACATGACCTTATTTCACACCATTCGAAAAGGGAAAGTGAACTGATTCTGATAACTAAAACCGTTTGATTGTAAATACACAGGAGAAGGGTCAATGATCAATGAAATAAACCCCATTTTCAAATTGAAAAGCCCTGCGAATAATAGCTGGATGGTATTCGTTCCCTCTTGAAACGCCGAACATGCCGCGGTGCAAGCAGCTGAAAATACAATGGCGTCTTATTTTGTTTACAAGTGACTGATTCCTTTATTTTTTTAACGCTGCATTTTTCATCAAAATAATACCATACACGAAGTTAAGAGTGAGGCAACAGACTAACATTAAGACTGACGCTAGTCAAGTAAGAGAAATAAGTGAAGAGGAGATGACAAAACAGGCACTGAAAAATGTGTATAATGTTATGGGACATCGTCTGCTTAGACAGGACTCGCCCCTCTTGTGTCGTCACACATCTCAGCAGCGTTCAAGGAGCTTTTCAGCTGCTATATCGGGGGCTGTATTTTACCGTTTTATAATTGATAATAATCATTAATTCAAATGTTTCCAAGCTTTAAATTTGGATAACCTTGTTTAATTTATGCCATCTATGCAATAATAAGTATTAAGCCAATATTTAAAATCATCAGTGTTCTACTTTAAGCTTTCCATCCAGAAAACCGCACCAATATTATTTACTAAAAATACAAATGTCTCCCCACCTGTAATAAAGTTGGAAGGAAGTATATTGACATATAAAAACAGACACCGTTTCTTAGGAATGATATTGGATAGCAAACTGACCTGGCATCCCCATATAGAAAATGTAGTTACAAGAAGTAAACGAAAATTAAATATACTACGAAGTTTGACAGGAACAAAATGGGGAAGTTCGTCAAAATCCTTATTAATTGTATACAGGGCAATCATAAGATCCCTCCTTGATTATGGATGTCAAGCATATGATAGTGCAGCTGAAACTACAAAGAAGATGCTAGACTCAGTGCAGTATCAAGCACTTAGGATATGCGCTGGTGGTCTGCCTTTAACATCACTAGCTTCACTGCAGGTGGAAATGGGAGAACTCCCACTAGATTTAAGAAGACAGATATTATCAAGCAAGTATAGACAAAACATTGAAAGACACACCAATCATCCATTGATAAAACATATTGAACCATGCTGGCAATTTGAATATCTTAAAGGTAAGAATGAAAGTAAACCTTTCGGATATAGGCTCCAGTCCAAGATAGGGAAAGAAAGTGTGGAAAAGATAAGTCCTCCAGCTTTTCCCCATATTCTGCCCACCAATAATATCTACCGAATATTAAGCTCACAAATAAAGAAATCAGATCACCCGATTCAATTCCAACAATATAGTTTAGAATTGATACACACAAAGTGGTCAAACCAACTTCACATATACACTGATGGATCCAAAGTACCCGAAAAGGTGATCAGTTCAGCTGCTTTTTATGTACCTTATTTCTCGATATACCAAGGAAAAAGATTATCTAACTTTACTTCTTCTTATATAGGGCAGAATTGGCAGCGATTGTTCTTGAACTGGAATGGGTAGAAGATATAAACATATGACACAGGTGTTGTTATATTCAGTGACTCACTAAGTGCACTTTTATCCTTACATCGACAAAATGACGAACCCATTATTACTGAAATTCTAACTATTATTACTAGGCTTAAATATAAAGGAATTGACATATACTTTGAATGGATCCCAGGACACTGTGGAAAATTAGGAAATGAAATAGCAGACTCTTGTGCAAAAGCAGCTTTATCAAATAGAATAGAAATACATAATACACTAACATTATCAGAAATTAAGCAACTAATATTACAAAGTTCCAAGATACTTTGGCAAGAAAGATGGTGATCAAACAAACTCGGCCATCGGTGACTCTGGGAAGACAAGAAACTCGTACACTCCATCGTCTCCGCGTATAGGAGTTATCAAGATCAAGATCTTTTAAGAGTGGGTATTCATCCAACAGGTTTTTGTGACAGATGCCCTGAGGTAGAAACAGTCAGACATTACCTTATAGTATGTCCGAAATATATTATTGAGAGAGCAATGCTTCTATCAGAATTAAATGAATCACAATCAGTGCAAATAATGGAGTATTTAAAAAAAGTGACCCAGGAATACAAAAAGCTATACTACGTTTCGTTTCCAGAACGAAACGTTTCAGTAAAGAATAGGTAATCTACCATTATTGTATAGGCCTATATGTATGTGTATGTGCGTTGGTATGTGCAGTAGGTATGTTTAAAAGTATTTTGTGTGAATTAAAAAATTTGATTAAATTTCTAAAATATTCCTATAATGCATATGTATGAATACGTATGTAATTAGTATAGCTTTATCTTATTGAAAAATAATAAAGAAAGATTCATTATCATAGATGCACACGTTGTTACTAACCAAGCCCACAAGTGTTTTCGCCTTGTTGATAAAATATTGTAAAACTTGTAAAATACATTTAAATAATGTAAAAACCCATCTATATGCACAGGTACACGAGCGCCCCTCGCCCATGCTTGAGTTATACCTATAGGCTCGACCGAAAAATTGGCGCGACGTACTGCGCCGACCCGGTAAGATTGCATCTTGGAAAGGGCAGGGTAATTAAGTGCCGTTGGAACTGTGCTGAAGATATATAGCGGTTGTATTTTCGGGGTTTTCAATGTAAATCTAGCGAAAAAAAATATATTCCACCCTCTTTTATTTTCTTTTATTTTAGCAGGGAAAAAAAATAAGAAAGATAAAATTATAGAAAGTATAATGTAAATAATATCCTTAATAGCGGGGGAAAAAAGTCATTGGCGACAATAGTCAAATATGACTGATTGCCAATTAACATTAACGAAAGAAGAAGAAGAAGATGAATTATTTAGCGATATTGGTTGCATACGATGTACTGCGCGTCATGAGATAAACGACTAATTTTATTTTATTTTATTTTTGAGCGTTTACGTAGTGTACTTGTAAGTTCTATACGTAAAATCAGGGAAGTACATAAGTACATGTATTACCCACAGAACTCCTAAAGACAATCATCTTTAGGAGTTACCTCGCGCTATAGCGCATAGCGCTCACACACCGGCTTTTCTTGCAAGGGGTCCGGACAACCCGACCACCGGACAGCCCGACCCAAGACAACTCGACCCAATACCCTGGATAACTCGACCGGGTCGAGTTGTCCCAGGGTGGGCTGCGTTTTCGGACAACTTGACCTACCTTTTTTCTTCTAACAAATTTCATGAACAGAGTTTCACAGTATGGCTACAAAGACATTTTCTGCATCAAGTATGTTGATATGATACATTCTTGACATGGTTTTCCTTGCAGTGAGAATAACGGTGTTGGTGGGTCCATGTGTCCCCATGTGACCCATCAACGGGACGCGAGCCGTACCCCCGCATTGAGGGAGCTCTTCTTGCTTTTCTTTACTGTCCAAATTAACCTTTTGTTTAAAATTTATTTGTGTATCATTTGGAGTGTTGGCTTCATTCTCCTTTTCATATTAGTTCCCCCTCTCTCTAGCTCTTGCATTGAAACAACAACAACAAAAGAGAAAAAACAGGGTCATGTAAACTTGTAAACTAGTCAAAGATGAAATGTTATACCTTTGACTGTATGTGTTTGTGTGCATGGCCTTGGGTGTGTGCATATGGCACGGCCCCCCCCCCCCCCCCCCCACTCGGGGGTCGAAGGGACCGCATGCGTGTTCCCAAAATCTCCAGTAAAGGGGTATTTTTTGGGCGACACAATCCGGCCCCGTGAATTGTAAAAAAGGGGGTGTTTTTTATCTTTCACCTGGAGAGTTAAAAAAGGGGGTGTTTTTCTTTCTCTCTCTCTCTCTCTTCGACACCTGAGAAATTAAAAAAGGGGGGTTATGAAAAATCTTGAAAAATTGATCAAATCCCAGGATCAAATTCCTGAAAATTCCTAGTTTTGATAGCTCATTCAGCCAGGATTATTTCATTTTGAAAAGTAGAAACACTGGCCCCCATCTCTTCCAAGGTATTATAATGACAGCTTACTTGGGAGTGGGGTTGGTGTCTGTCCTGAGATATGGGATTGGAATGAGAGCTCACCTGAGATAGGGGGTACATTGAGCAGTGTTCTGAATTAGGGCCGGGGTCTCCAAGGCAGGAAAAGCCCGCGCAAAGCCCGCGATAGAGGGCTTCAGAAATTTTGGCAGCCCTGAGATAGGGGGTGCTTTCAAAGGGAGGGAACAAGCATACGCGTACCCTTAATAATACTGAGTGGGTGGGCAGGGGAATATGGTTATGTGTTTTTTTCTCTCGTTAAAGAATACCGCTATTAAAAGGAGAAAAAAAAATGTTACGTAGGTCTACATAATTATGTATAGTGTGTGGCAAAAATAGTCAATTATGACTGATTGCCAAACAAAAACAAATCAAGAAGAGCTCATTTTTACGGAGCCCCTAAGGGGACATAAAATGACACGAGTTTTTTTTTTTTATCTCGGGGCCCCGACTTATTATCTCGGGGCCCCGACTTATTATCTCGGGGCCCCGACTTATTATCTCGGGGCCCCGACTTATTAACTCGGGGCCCCGACTTATTAACTCGGGGCCCCGAGTTATTATCTCGGGGCCCCGACTTATTAACTCGGGGCCCCGAGTTATTATCTCGGGGCCCCGACTTATTAACTCGGGGCCCCGACTTATTAACTCGGGGCCCCGACTTATTATCTCGGGGCCCCGACTTATTATCTCGGGGCCCCGACTTATTAACTCGGGGCCCCGACTTATTATCTCGGGGCCCCGAGTTATTATCTCGGGGCCCCGACTTATTAACTCGGGGCCCCGACTTATTATCTCGGGGCCCCGAGTTATTATCTCGGGGCCCCGACTTATTAACTCGGGGCCCCGACTTATTATCTCGGGGCCCCGAGTTAATAACTCGGGGCCCCGACTTAATTATCAGCATACGATACCATGCATATGTACGGGGCTCCGTACATTATGCATACACTACCAGCCGTATCAACAATCCCCATGCTGTTTTAACGCGCCATGCTTGCCTAAGTCACCATACCTTACAGTCAAGAATGGACGAACGAGAACAAGAACAAAATGATGTGATTTAGGTTTGTTTCGAAATGGGACTTTTGTATAAAGATATAGTCACGGTTCTTGCAACAGAGTGCGGAATTATCATTTCTACCCGTCATTTGCATGGGCGTCGGAAGGGATTTTTGATTGGTCCGGCTCCGCCTGCCGTGCCGTAGGCACGGTGCGTGCCGCAGGCACGCCAGCCAAAAAGGTAGATTATTGGTCAGGCTCAAGCCGGGCCGGCCGGGCCGGCTCCGACGCCCATGATTTGAAACGGCTTCTCAGACAGCTTGGTTTGTTTAGAAGAAAAAACTACAATCACATCGGTGAGGTAGTTGAATTTGTCCAAAGGCAGGTTGAGCGACCGGGTCGTCTACATGGTTACCGGTGGATGTTTGAAAAATGTTTAGCACATCATATTAAGTGTAAAAAAGATAACCACTATAGATGGGTTGGCAATGTAAGGGGGAATTAATAAATGTAACAGAAACAATATGTGAATCCTGATTTATTAGGAAAAATATGTGTTGTCATTGTCAGATTGTTATATTTAATCAAATCTGACAAACTGTTGTTATGCTCTTTATGAATGTCAATCTGAAATTCTTTGGATTTTCATTGATCTATGGATTAATACACAAACAGCTACTAAAATAGAAAGGTATACATTTTGTCAAGGTGAGCTTGAAGTATGTCAAAATCAGATACATTTATGATCGGCTGCCAAGTTATCAATGTCAGAGAAATTTCAGCTCGTAAGTGACAATGCAATGCAATTTTAAAATCTGTGATAGAATTAAATGAATGATGACAATAGCCCGGATATTGTAAAGTTTTGATCTTAGATGGCGCTGTTACCATTAGTACCGGCCGAGTGCGTACTGGCCGCAAGTCACATTGATAAAAATGAATGAAAATAAATTTGCCTATGTACCAAAAATTATAAAAATAATGATTATCTTGTTTTCTTTTATTTATTTCAGTTATGTTCATTATTTTAACCAGTAAAACGTGGATAAGAGAAATACTGAGAAATAAAAGAAAGATGTAGATGATGTTGATGATGATAAATTTAATGAAAGAAAACAATTTTAATACCTAGGCTTATAGTGTGGGATGAGAAGCAGAAATCTAATGAATACAGATAATAAACAAAGAGTTAAAGAAGGATCGAAAAGTGATCCAAGAAACAAAAAAAAAGAAAGGTAGAAAGAAAATCAATTCCCCCTTACATTGCCAACCCATCTATAGTGGTTATCTTTTTTACACTTAATATGATGTGCTAAACATTTTTCAAACATCCACCGGTAACCATGTAGACGACCCGATCGCTCAACCTGCCTTTGGACAAATTCAACTACCTCACCGATGTGACTGTAGTTTTTTCTTCTAAACAAACCAAGCTGTCTGAGAAGCCGTTTCAAATCATGGGCGTCGGAGCCGGCCCGGCCGGCCCGGCTTGAGCCTGACCAATAATCTACCTTTTTGGCTGGCGTGCCTGCGGCACGCACCGTGCCTACGGCACGGCAGGCGGAGCCGGCGAGCCGGACCAATCAAAAATCCCTTCCGACGCCCATGCAAATGACGGGTAGAAATGATAATTCCGCACTCTGTTGCAAGAACCGTGACTATATCTTTATACAAAAGTCCCATTTCGAAACAAACCTAAATCACATCATTTTGTTCTTGTTCTCGTTCGTCCATTCTTGACTGTAAGGTATGGTGACTTAGGCAAGCATGGCGCGTTAAAACAGCATGGGGATTGTTGATACGGCTGGTAGTGTATGCATAATGTACGGAGCCCCGTACATATGCATGGTATCGTATGCTGATAATTAAGTCGGGGCCCCGAGATAATAAGTCGGGGCCCCGAGTTAATAAGTCGGGGCCCCGAGATAATAACTCGGGGCCCCGAGTTAATAAGTCGGGGCCCCGAGATAATAAGTCGGGGCCCCGAGATAATAAGTCGGGGCCCCGAGTTAATAAGTCGGGGCCCCGAGTTAATAAGTCGGGGCCCCGAGATAATAACTCGGGGCCCCGAGATAATAACTCGGGGCCCCGAGATAATAACTCGGGGCCCCGAGTTAATAAGTCGGGGCCCCGAGTTAATAAGTCGGGGCCCCGAGATAATAAGTCGGGGCCCCGAGTTAATAAGTCGGGGCCCCGAGTTAATAAGTCGGGGCCCCGAGATAATAACTCGGGGCCCCGAGTTAATAAGTCGGGGCCCCGAGATAATAACTCGGGGCCCCGAGTTAATAAGTCGGGGCCCCGAGTTAATAAGTCGGGGCCCCGAGATAATAACTCGGGGCCCCGAGATAATAAGTCGGGGCCCCGAGTTAATAAGTCGGGGCCCCGAGATAATAAGTCGGGGCCCCGAGTTAATAAGTCGGGGCCCCGAGTTAATAAGTCGGGGCCCCGAGATAATAACTCGGGGCCCCGAGATAATAAGTCGGGGCCCCGAGATAATAAGTCGGGGCCCCGAGTTAATAAGTCGGGGCCCCGAGATAAAAAAAAAAAACTCGTGTCATTTTAGGTCCCCTTAGGGGCTCCGTACATTTTACCGTCTTTTGAAACGTTTCAGTGGTAAGAATGCTCTATTTTGTATCTTTACATTTCAGTATTAACTTTTCTCTACTTCATTGTAATTATGGCTTGCCGCAAGTCTGAAACTTGACACAAACTTTCGAGATTGTCTGACATATAGTTAGGGCCGCTCTTATCGCCAACCAGCACAGCCCGCGGCAGCCGCGGGGCCCAACTGGTGAATTGCCTTAATTGGATCGGGGATCGGTGACCTGTTTGTTGAAAAATCTCAAAAGTTTGTGTTAAGTTTCAGACTTTCGGCAAGCCATAATTTCAATGAAGTCGAAAAGCTAATACTGCCAAAAGATACAAAATAGAGCATTCTTACCATTGAAATGTCGGTTGCTTCCCCTTCTCATCGATCGGTGCGTGGGGGCCCGATCGGAACACCGTTATTCTCACTGCAAGGAAAATCATGTTTTATTATTTATAGAACTGAAATGCTTAAAATTCCTTGTTTCATGTCATGATATCAACATACTTGATGCAGAAAATATCTTTTGTAGCCATGCTGTGAAACCCTGTTCATGAAATTTGTTAGAAGAAAAAAAGTAGGTCGAGTTGTCCGAAAACGCAGCCCACCCTGGACCCCCCTGGACAACTCGACCTGGTCGAGTTGTCCAGGGTATTGGGTCGAGTTGTCTTGGGTCGAGCTGTCCGGTGGTCGGGTTGTCCCATTTTAACCCATAATTATTAACTACTGTTGCTCTGTACTGTTAGTGTTACACTGTACCTCCTGATTTCCAGAGGAAGAAGAGGAAGACTGACGTTATTTGATCATAAAATGGAAACAGATAGGCTGAAAACATCTAGTAAAAATCAGGTCTCGATGAAATGTATCCTTACAGTTTTTGGAGGTAAGTTGGTAAGCTGGTTTGGTTAATCATGTTAATGTGAAGACTGAAGTTACCGCCCGGTATGCGTAGGCCGTAGGCTAGGCCTAGTTAATAAATTGATTGATGTCATTCTTGACTTTAGTTTTTGGCTTTTGCCTTGGTTTTGCATTGGTTTTGCATTGACTTCCGTAACGCCATGAACATGCATGTGAAAGGAATGAAATGCTGGTAGCTGACTGTGCAGAGTGAATGATGTTTTCGTATTTCATGTCCATGAAGGAGGAGGGTCCTAAACTCAAAGTCAAAGAAGCTATGGTTTGAAATTCAATAAGTGGAAGAAGAAGAAGAAAGAAAGAAAGAAGTTAGAAGGAGGAGAAGATTGAGTAGAAGAATGAGATTTAGAAGGATGGAGGGGAAGAAGGAGGATAAGAAGAAGAAAACAGAAGAAGAAAAGCCTGCAGCTGTTTTTGTTGGTTTAGTATGAGGTTTTGCAATAAAATCAAGTAGCCTAGGCCCTAGAGCTCCGTATAACTTTATAAGTTACTCGACCTAGATCTATAAATATTTATAGAAATACATGTACATCATGTACATTCAACCTATTTGTGATGATCATTATGGCAAGCAATTTATTTCTTCTCCCCCACCCCCTCATATTCTCTCATTTTTTCACATCTTTTCCTCTTTGCTCCCCATTTCTTATAAATATTTTCTCTTTTCCCTTTTTTTTCTTCTTTGTTTTCAGTATTCTTGTTATCCTTTGACTTTGTCAGAGGCAACGTGATTGAACTGGATGATAGGCAAGTACACTTACAGTCCATATCGTCGCCGTTTTTATGAACTGGCGATCCGTGCACGTGCGCAAATACGCGCTTTGAAGAAAACGGTTTTACGAACCGTCGAATCGTGTTTGAATGGCCAGTGCTTCCTTTTACTGCATCAATATACATAATAATATACACCATTTCAAATTAAAGTTATAAGCTTTCTTTTGATGTATATGTCGATGCATGAAATTATGCAACAAAAGCAAATTCCATTATCTAAGAACACCTAAATCTATAAATTTGTTTCCCGGCAATTCACGTTTCTGCGCATCATGCACGGATTCGTCAGTTCGTAAACACAACGATATGTGCTTAATTCCACAGGTGCACATTGATAAAAAATAAAGTACCATGATAAAAAATAAAGTACCATATTGGTATCACATGTAGTTAAACAGTGATCCAGGATGTCGATGAGATTGTGCTTCCAGGAAGTGATAAAGCACATGGAGAAAAAGTGGCATAACCAGGAAGTTAACCCAAGGAGAATGACTTGCATGAGTTTGCATTACTATCAGTTCTACCACTAAAATAGACAAAGGAAGCTGAAAATAGAATGATGTGAGTTTTAGGACTGGTGGGGTTTTTACAATCCTGATTAGGTTGTAACAGCCAAATCATTACTTGTACAGGTACAGTTACTAGAGCTCAATCATATTGGTTATTTCATACCTAATTTGATCTTTTGTACAGTGATGCATTAAATTTCAAAGAATTATCCTTGTAACAAAATGTCCTTACAAAAGAATTACCTAGGAAATATTAGCACACTCAAAAAATATAACAGTGTTTGTTGAAAATGGTACATTTTCTTCATGTTTTCCTCCAGTGAATGTTTAAAAGATTTAATTTGTGCAAATTAAAGTGGAAATTGAAAATGCATGAATTATATGGAAGCAAAAGTATTTAGCTTAAAGCAGTAATATTTTAAGTTTTTGTACTCCAAACTACACACAACTGCTTAGTGAAAACAAGAAATTGTTTTACAAATTATATAAATTTTAAGTTAATTTGGGTCTTTGGAGATGGGTGATTTATGGAGAAGTACACACTGTGTCCCTTACATCAAGTTCATTTGGATGAATTAATAAAAACTGAAAAACTGGTCAGTAAAAATCTGAGAGAAATTCATTGAAAAAGAAAAAAGTTTGAAGATCTGATTTCCTTTGAGAGGTACTCTCTGTTTGTTGTATTCACAAAAAATATCCCAATTCTTGAGTTATGATTAAAAAGTGTATTTATATCATAGGGGATGACCTAGTATAAGAACATAACTATGTACAATGTCCTATTGTTAACTCAGTGGACTGTGGACACTAATCCTTTTGTTTCAATTTAATTTCAGGTTTATTGAAGCTAAAGACCAGGGAAAGTGGCTTGTTGAGGTAACACTTAACATTTGTGTGTTTGTCAATGCATGTAAAATATGCAAAAAATAACCTTATTTCAGTATAATTCTAATGTCAATACATCAGGGATGCCACTTTTCGGACAAAAGTAGGAATTCCTACTTTTTCAACATATTTTAGCCATAGAAAACCACTTTTTATATACACAAGGGCCCATTCTAGATGATTTTTCCTACTTTTTTATCAATTCTAAGTGGCATCCCTGATAAATGTACTTGACATCATAGATCATTAGATGTTTTCTAGTATATGAACACTATATTTTAGGAAAATGTCCATGCTTTGTATAACAAAGAAAACAAAATAATATTTGTGAAATTTATATGCAAGTACATGTATGTGACAGGTTCGTTTATTTGCAATGGTATTTTCCACATAGGTAGTTGTGAAATGTTGAGATAAAATGCCTACCTGCCAACTGTCCCTATTTAACAGGGACAATCCTGATTTTTGGTAAAAGAAAGAGCCACTTCTACCACTGTGTCCCTATTTTTGCAAAGATCTGTCTGTAGTAATGTAGAGGAAACTCAGAAATGTCCCTATTTTCAGCCTCGTGTCTTGTCATTTGTCTCTATTTCTTGAGTTTCAGGGTTGGCAGGTCTGATATTGTCAATGATCATTAAAATCCATTTCTGAATATGACGCAACGATAGATAGGACAATATACTAAGTACTGTAGAAGTGTCATAGAAGTGTTGTAGCCAAGTGGTTAAAAACCCTCAACTGGATAAGCGAGGATCATGGGTTTGATCCCCAGTACGGCACATACATGTACAGTTAACAACAAAATTATTCATACCCCTTGGAAAATTCTAGTTTTTTGCATTTTTCCTAAAAATGAATGGTTAACTGAATTTAATTGCACATCACTTGAATACATTTAGTTATCATCTGCAAATGAATGCTGTTTCTGGTTTCACCTCATTTGCATAACAATAGAAAAGGTGAATTATCCAAACTGGGTGATGTTCAAAATTATTCATACCCTTGGTGATCTATTGACTTTGTCAATCAGTATGAATCCAGTCCTTGTGATTAATGCTCGTAACACTTTCTTCACACTGTCACAATGCTTCTGGAGGTCTGTACTGAGATATCAGGCCAATACCTGGTCTCCAATGGCCCAATCTCCTTGAGGATGTTGTCCACACATGCCATCACCTGGTCTTCAGGGGATTCGATGGATTTAAAGCAGATTTTGTGTTTGCAGGTGGTGTAGTTTCAGACGTCATGAGGATAGGACTATGATATTGATATTTTCGTTAATATTCCTTACATTTTAATGACAATTCTGTATCTAAGTTGAAAGAAAGCACTCTTCCTGGAGAGACTTCCCTAGAGGCATTCACTGTTGCACTGTCAAGGGAAGGTATTTCCTAATACTTTTGTTCCATTATTATTAAGAATGTTTAGGGAGGCCATGGTAGTTGTCTAAAGGTTGGATGGTGCCAATTTTATCAGTTTATTCAGTTACACTGATTGACACATTTTTGATATGGACACCTGCAAGTGGGTACCTCTAGTGAAGCTTAAAATACTGATCTTTATGTTCCAGTGCACTGTCAAAGTGGTAGCATTTTGTGCACTGCAGCTGGTAAAATGGAGGGCATATGGTATAAATTTGGTTTACATTCATTTTGATATCAAGGATTGTAGCTTTCATACCAAAGATACAAAGAATATACCATATGAAGATTGATATACAGTAACAGTCAATGTGGGATGTGTATGGTACTCAAAGGTTACATACTGTTATTCATGGTGACCTGACGTTAGAGTCATGCAATGACTTTAATATCACCAACATGGCCTTCCTGAGCACTCTGATTAAGAATGGGGCCAATGAATAAAGGTGAACCCTCCCACAGGCAGTGCAAAAGGGAAGGGCTCTTCAGGAATGGTGCTTTGCTTCATAAGTAGATACAGAATTTTCATTAAAATGCATGGAATAAATGACCGAAAATTTCAATATCATAGTCCTGTCATCATGAAGTCGATAACTGCATCACCTGTAGGACACGAAATCTAATGAACTCCCTGAAGGTCAGGTGAAGGCATGTGTGGACACATCCTCAAGGAGATTGAGCCATTGGAGAATCGGTCCTGGCCTGATATCCCAGCAGAGACCCCTCCGGAAGCCTTGTGATGTGTATTAAAATAAAGTGAATTACAAGCATTAATCACAAGGATCGGATTCATACTGATTGACAAAGTCAATAAATCACCAAGGGTATGAATAATTTTGAACATCGCCCAGTTTGGATAACTCACCTTTTCTATTGTTATGCAAATGAGGTGAAACCGGAAACGGCATTCATTTGCAGATGATAACTAAATGTATTCAAGTGATGTGCAAGTAACTTCATTTAACCATTCATTTTTAGGAAAAATGCAAAAAAATCGAATTTTCCAAGGGGTATGAATAATTTTGTTGTTAACTGTACGTCCTTCACATTGATGTAGATTATCAATTCTTTTGTTATAGTTTAACTTTACTCTAGTGCTGGGACTGAAAACCGGGTACCGGGAATTTTCCAAGGGGTATGAATAATTTTGTTGTTAACTGTACGTCCTTCACATTGATGTAGATTATCAATTCTTTTGTTATAGTTTAACTTTACTCTAGTGCTGGGACTAAAAACCGGGTACCCGGGTCCCGCCCGAGAGCATCGGGTCCCGGGTCAAAATATTACATGCCCGTTTCCCGAAAATAAGTATTTAATGATTACTCATGTATGTAACATGACAAGGCGGTAGATAACGTCGACCAGCCATTCAATATCTACATGTAAATATCCATGTAGCGCCCCACTGCAGTGATGCGCTTTCGAGTTTTTCCCAGTGTTAATAGCTTCTTAAGGGTAAATATAAGCTTGTAATTTGTGTTATATGATTTTCGGGTAACCGGGAACCCGCCCGAAAAATTGTCGGGTTCCCGAATTGAAAAAATACCCGAAACTCCCACCCCTACTTTACTCTGCATATGAACACAACAAAAAATGTAACTCCCCCTTAATCAAATTGGCGTAACTTCCTAACGAAAGGGTTGTGAGCAACTTAACTTGGCAAGAGTATTCTTACCCTCATTGACTAACTTCCCTGTAAAAATGAGATCGAGTCATGCGTGAGTGGGCAAACATTGAAGGCAAAAATGTCACTTTTCAAAAGTCACAAGGGTCATTTTTTTTTTGCTGTATTAATAAATCTTACCATTTCTTGCGCGATTTTTAAAGTGTGCTCACTCAGCCATGACACGATGACAACCACTTATGTTCACACAACATGTGATGATACATTTTGGTAAAAATAGCTGGAGTCCTTTTTTTTCAATAAGCTGAATGGATTTTGTAATTTCAAATTCATGAGGGTTGAATTTTTTTTTAAATGGTGCTCACCCAACCATAATATTGAGAAAAGTGTCGGGATAGGTGTGAGGGGGTCAAGCGATGGATAATAAACAACACCACATAAATATGCACCAGAAACCAAATTTGCTAAAAATCTCGTTTCAGAGACTCCCCAAAATGACCCTTGTGACTTTTGAAAAGTGACAATTTTACCTTTAATGTTTGCTCACTCATGCGTGACTCAATGGATCAATCTCATTTTCACAGAAAATTTAGTCAATAAGTGCAGGAACGCTCCTGCCAAGTTATTTTGCTCAAAACCTTTTCGTTAAAAAGTTACGCCATTTTGATTAAGGGGGAGTTACTTTTTTTGTTGTTTATATGCATTTACTGAGTATGACAACAATGCCCATGAAATTAATAGATTGATTCTCATTATTTTTTTTCCTGAAATATTTAGATGTTCAAATATGCCCCATCCTGAGCAGTATAACTCAATCTCACATATTAAATCTCATGTTATCCTTTATACCCTTGTCATTCCCATTCAGTTTTATGCCCCATGGTGTGGTCATTGTCAGAAGTTGAAGCCAGTATGGGCAGATGTTGGGATTCAGATGATGAAGAATCATCCCAAACTGCATGTAGCCAGATTAGATGGAACACGTTTCGGAAGTAAGTCCTTAATAGACCGCTTCGGTAATGTATGAAAATTTTATGCATACTTTTCAAACAAAGGTTGTTCTTGACAACCTGAAAGCTTGCCGGACATAGCAATAAATAATGTATGCAAACTGGATTCCAAGCATTGAGGCTCATTTATAAAAAGCAGGTTCATGGAATAGCTCGTCACTACATGTAGGTGCTCAGAGAATATATGATGTGCATAAATTTGTATACATTACAGAAGCGGTCTATTGGATATATATTTCCCTGCATCTGGTGATTGATAAGTGTTACCTTTACCTAGGATCTGTAGAAAGCTTACCAAGATTTTATGCCCCAGTCACACTGGAAAGACCAGCACCAGACCAACAATAGACCAAACAAAAACATTACTAGTACGTTACTCCAAATGGCCGTGAGTTGGTGGCTTGTAGTCTGTGTAGGAATGGTTTGGCAGTGCGACTACATGTATGGTATTAGGATCTGTAGAAAGCTTGCCAAGATCTAATGCCCCAGTCACACTGGAAAGACCAGCACCAGATCAACAATAGACCAAACATAAATATTACTAGTACGTTACTCCAAATGGCCATGAGTTGGTGGGCTTGTAGTCTGTGTAGGAATGGTTTGGCAGTGCATGTATGGTATTAAGCAACCAGAGCTCACACAGATTAACAGACACATTGGTGACTAGGCAGCTGTAACATTGCCCATGCAACTGTAAAGCATAGTATTCAGCTTCACATAAATGACAACTTTAAATTGTATATATAACATTTAAACATTAATTTACCCCATTGCCTTGATATCTACTGGGAACAAGGGTTCTTGCTAATTCTTGCTAGGCAGAATAATAATATAATAATATTCTGGATTTATAGTGCTTATAATGCATCTGCAATGTTTCTAAGTGCTTTACAGACATATTATTACATATACATGTAGAAGGAAATTTATCTTGAATAGTTTAAGAGTTGCAATTGCATAGGAATTTGAAGTGCTAAATTTATGTAATTCCTGTCTGAATATTCTCTTTAAATTAAATTGCTTGTCATCGAGTTAAATACTCTCTGATTCTCAACAGACAATGTAATTATAGGAATGATAAAAGAACAACTAATTGTTTACGATGTGCCTACATGTATCTCACTTTCTTATCTTGCAGAGGCGATGGATATGTTTGACGTAAAGGGCTTCCCAACTATCAAATAGTGAGTATGAAGTGTTGAATATATAGAAAAATTCAGAGATAAGTAGGAGTTATTGTAAGGGTCAAGAAGATGCATGATAGTCTTGATTTGAATGCCCCATACTGACTACAGTTCAGACACTCAGCAGTTTGATGGAGTGGGCGGAATATAAACTACACAATCTATTAAAGGGCAATCCAACCTTGGTAATAAGATGATTTGTGCGAAAGCAGAAAAAATAACAAAAACGGGATAATGAAAGTTTGAAAGAAATCGGACAAGGACTAAGAAAGTTATGGATGTTTGAAAAATGAGATCGCTACATCTATGCAAATCTCAAATTGGCAATTTGGTGAGTCGATTGTGACATTTTTGTGGACAACTCTTCCGTTTGTCGTACACAAAACTATCATTAATTTGCAGTTTTCTTCAAGGCGCTTTTACCCTGTGGGCAGTACTCAAAATATATTGGAGATAGCATATTGTTATAGGTCCTCATGAAAGAAAAAGATCCTACTGAGTAATACATTTTGAAAAAAGTGACATTTTAGTCATTTTGTGTGTTGGAGCAACTGAGGGAGTTGTCCACAGCTACGTCACAGTGACATTACCTATTCGGCCAATTTGAAATTCCCATATGTATAGTGATTACAACTTTCAAAAAATTTCTTATTGCTTGCCCGATTTCGTTCAAACTTTCACCAATCTGCTTCTCTGATTTTTCCTCTTTCCCTTCAATGTACATGTACAGTTGTGTTAAGGGGTCGAAAAAAATACATTTCCTTACTTTAATTTTTTGTACGCCTATATTTGGCATGAAATGCCTGCCTTTTTGAAAGATCATATATATATATTTTTTGTGTTCAGCATACCTGTATTCTCTTTATAGTTATGAATATCTCAGTTTTATTTGTTTTTGAACTTACACACAGTGAATACAGGGACTTGAAAATCATATTTTTTTGTCCTTAGGTTTTCTATTTGGAATATACATTTTAATAATGATTTCAAATTTCTTCTTGAACATTCTTGAATGACAGTATTGAAGGTGAGAAAGTATTTACACATACTGGTGGAAGGACATCTCAAGATATCATTGATTTTGCAGTAAAAGCACAAGGGTAAGTTGTGTGAAGCTTTATGACGACCAGGGGAGCGTTTCATTAAGCGTTTTATCAGTGGTTTTTACCAACAGATTTGCTCTCAGCCAATCAGATGCAAGGATTTCAGTAGCTTATAATGGTTGTCGGTGAAAATCACTGACAAAACGCTTGATGAAATGCTCCCCTGGTTATTATGAGCCTGTGGAAAGACTTGAAAATAATCTCTTTCAAAATGTTTTCCCAGAATTTTATCTCAGATTAGAGGGAGAGCAAATGATCTTGCCAAAGGTTCATATCTTGTATATGAAGGTCTATTGCAGTATTTTGTAATATGTCTTTACACTATTGGTGAATATCAGTGTTTGATATGGTTGTGTTCACTCGATTGCGTAACAATTACAGTTAGGTTTGGGTAACTGTCAGGGATATTGATAGAATTGTTATCATATTTTGCAAGGGGTGATTGGAAACATACATTGAAGGATTTTTATCAGGGTTAAGCGTTCAAGGTTTATAGAAACAATTGATGGCATTATTTACTTCACTCTTTTATGATGATGATGACTTGTTTGTATTTCTTTTCTTGCTTAGAACCATGTCAGGAGGATTAGACTTCATAGAATTTCATGTTATTACAAAGAATGCATTTTTTTTTTCTAACAGAGTGGTAGATCTGACCAACACTCAACATAGTTTATGATTGGTAATTATGTTGACTGTTTTGTTTTTTGTAGACCAGCTGTAAAACAACTCACAAGCTCCAATAGTCTTCAGCAGTACAGAGAGAGGAAAGCTGTATTCTTTGTTATAGTCGCGGAAGATACTACTAGTGAATTAGCAGTAAGTATATTTAATTGGAAGGACTGCAGTTTAAACTGAACCAAGTTTTTGCATGGACAACCTGCAAATCAGTGATAGTAACCCCTTCAAATTTATTGTAGTTTATTCTTGTACATACTCTCATTTGTGTTGCAAATTCAATGAAATAATTTGAGCACATATAGATCAGGTATCTATGATATTTCAGAGTGCTTTGAATAATTTGCTTTTTTATTGTTTGTAACTTATCTAATGCAAGCTTCACTTTTAGAGGTTTTACCTTCTACATGTATTTTACAAAGTTTATACTGTACTTATGTAAGACGCATTTTATTGTTTGTTGAGAGGAAATGATCATGAATTTCAATCAATTTGTCATTCATACAAAAAATTGGTATATAAATTATTTTGCTTTATAACAACTCGTTGGGACATTTTTCTTTCTTTGCAGACGTTATTCTCAACTGTAGCTGATAAGCGTATTCTAGATGCCTTCTATTATCATGTCAAACCTAATGTTATACCAGAAGACATGAGACCAGAGAATGTTCCAGCTGTTATGGTCTTTAAGGATGGCCTTCACTATCAGTATGAAGGTCAGTATTACAACATGTGGCAGATTTATGTTTTCTATTATCCCTCTCAACCATTCAAATTAAGTTCATGACAACAACATTGTGGTAATTGGATTCAGTCACGAGAGTAAATGATAGAAGATTACATTTTAGTCTCTTAAAATCATCTAAAACGCATACGTATAGTCGCGTGTATACGGCACACTTTTTTTCATGGCAGAGAATGCCAAAAGTCGGGGTGCGCCATATACACGAGTACAAGGAAATGACGGACGAAATGCAGCTGTTACTGGGTCTTGCCCGCCAGCGCTACCCGCCGCCCCAGGCCCCGGCGCGGCCCGGCCGGACATATCACATGTAACACCATGTCATTGCACTGTATCGGGGTAGTGTGCAGTTGAACGACAATTGTCCGATTTTTATATTAAAAACTCCGCTTTATAAAACAATTATCGAAATTCTACATACATGGCCAGTATAATCCTAGTCTAAGCTTCACTTTCATAACTGTAATGACGAAAACCAGATTGAATTCGCGGCTATAATGATGAAAATAGATTGTCTTTTTCATTTGTTCGCAAGATGGCTGTAGATGACTGTGCGTGGTATGACCAAGAGGTGGCGCGCGCGCGCTAAAAGGCATGTTCCTGAGCTAGCTACAGAGAGTATCTACACTGATCCGCCATGTTTTACACAAAGACAGCGTACGTGCAGGCTTATTATGCGCGTGTTACAGCTCTCTTTATCAACGGCCTCTGGCATCTTCCTTTTTCTATTTTACATGTGACCTACAGGCGCCATTTTTTTTCTTTGATTCTAACGAACAATAATTTTTCTTCCGATTGGTAGCCTAGTTTGAATTATTATTTTGTACCGTCACTGTGGTATGAATAATATTTGTTTCCTCAAATTTTGGAGGGGGTTTTCCTTTATAGTTCTTCAATGTCTTATATTTTTAAGTGAGGGGCAGGCTTAATAGTTGACCATTGCTTTTGATATTTGATCTAGGTTTTTTCTTCGTAAGTTCCCTCCTACGGTAGGCATACTTTCATAGAAAATTATTACTATTCCTTATCTATAATATTTCTTAATTCTGATGTACTCTAACAATGACTATATTTGTGCCTCAAATTTTTTTAAAGACCTGAAAGCTATCTTTTCATTTTATATTTTCTTCTCAGACTTTTTCTTTTTCCGTGATTTTGTTGTTGTTGGTGTGTTTGTGTGTGTGGTGTTGTTAGTTCTTCGAACGCCGAGTTTCCATTCCGGAGTAAATTTCGCTGATTTGTTTCATTAATTTTTATATCATTACACCGGATTTAGATATGCAAACCAGCAATGATATATTATGTTCTGCCCCCTAAATATTCATCTCGCTCCCTCGCTCACCCTCTCTCTCTTCCAAGCTCTCCCGCGTGAGTTTCCCTGTCTTGCTCATACAATGAAGTGTGCGCTATTAACAGCGTTGTACACACACATACTCCTACGTATACACACACTGTATACATGTACTGATAGATTTTTGCGGAGCTAAGTAGCGGCGCTGATATGACTGGAAGTTCAAACTTTCACTCATTCTGGGGCCGATTCCGAGCCTCGTATGTATTATCACTCGATAGAATCGCGCCATGTGCAACGACGGCAATATTGTTGTTTTTTTTTAATACAGAGGGTCGAAAGTATGGGTGCGCCTTATATACGTGTGCGCCGTGTACACGCGACTATACGGTATATATTGTCACCGACTTTCATAGGTTTACAAGACACAAGTGAAAGTGACTTCATTAATAATGTGGTAGTAAAGGAATTAGTTCTAATCATTTGTGGTTGTAATGCCAACAATATTGATTCTCCTGTGCAGCACCAGAAGGAAGTCTTTCAGAAGAGCATCTCTCAGAGTGGATCGGAGCAGAAATGTTCCCAGCATTCCTTAGGATTGGTAATGATAATATCAATCCTATTGGCAGAACAGGTAGGTGGATACTAATAAAAATAACATTTTTTATTCATATAGCACTGAATGGGCCAAATTCATGAAAGAGGTTCACTTTAACCCGTGGTTTAAACCTCCAAACCGTAGTACGTGCATGTCCAGTGGGTGGACAGTAATGCACTTATATACGCTTATTTATGCTTAATTCGGTCCATGGCGGAGGTTTAAACCATGATTTAGACCATGTGTTAAGATAAACCTCTTTTTGTGAATTCGGGCCAATGTGTTTATGCCTCTAGATATATTTATTACGCAGATCACAGGCTTCAGGCTTGCCTGCACACACAATGTATGCACATTCTCCACTCCCGTAAGAGCATTCCAGCCGGGCATCATTGCATAGATGCTCACAGTGCTGAAATAAACCACTTTTGCATCCTATCATTACCCATTTAATACCTGGGTCGAGAGAAGCAATGTATATAAAATGCTTTGCTTAAAGTGTACCAATCACCTGAAAAAATAATTTGTGTACAGCTAGAATGTAGAAAATTAACCTCAAAAAACTTTACCTGACCCTTCTATAGGTTAACGGTTAAGGAGTATGAAAAAAATATTTTAAAAAATAAATATAAAAACTCCTCGCGTGGAACCAAACTCTGAGTTGGGACCTTTCCATTTAAAGGTAACTTATCAAAGTTCTATACCTAATAGAACAAAAAAATCTAATAGAAATAGAATTTGGCATAAACAAAATCCTTTTAGATAACATGTAGCTGTTGTCTGATCGATATTCAAAGAAATTTTATATGTTTAATATAACTGGACATTTTGTGTATATGATCATATGATGTAGATAAATGTCATTTTCCATGGCATGCATTTCCATATTGAATTGGGCAGATATTTTAAAGTAAGATTGACTTTTATTGTTTTATGAATCTATGAAACACAGACTGCTATTGCACTTTTCTACTATAATGTAGAAAATATATACTGTTTAATGTGTAGATGAATATTTTTTTGTATAAGGGTTATAGCATGGATGTATTCTGAATATAATTGACAATCTTTTTATCTGCAGAAAAACTCATTGCCGTTGGTCTTGTTTACCCAAGTGCTACTTCACACAAGAGTCATCCTCATAACCTGATGTTAGAACTCATCAAGAAGGTGGCTATTGACCATAGAGAGACATACTATAAGTAAGTAGCATACTAAAATAGACCTCTTTAAGTGAATAAACCCTCTGGCAAAATGTCAGTATTTCAGTGCAACATCTCACTTAGTTTTGTCTATTCTTTTGACAAGAGAAATTTGTGCTTGTTTCTTCTTTGATGTGTTTTGAATGGCTAAAATTGTGTCAAGAATTTTCTTAATGAGTGTTTTTTGATTCAATGCAAATTGGTCAGTTATATTGTAAGTCCTAGTGTTATTTGCCTTCTTTTTTTCTCTATCTTTTCAGGAAAGTCCAATTTGGATACATGGAAGACAGCAATTTGCTGAGTGACATCATTCTAAGGTAATGTATAATTGTGTGTATATTGCAACAGTGCTTGATTAATCAAATACTCATCCAAACAGCTAACTCCCTAGAATGGTTCCATTTGAAAATGTTGCCAAGGATCACATTAGGAGCATTTAGTGTGTATATACAGTAAAACAAAAAAAAGTGACTGCTAATATTTGGCATATAGTCCAATGCACCAGTTGTCCAAAGCTTTTTGCCATTGTTATGGATCTAAATATCTTTATAACCAAAGAGAAATGATAATGCCTTCATCTTTCCTAATCATTGTAAGATCAGATCTTACAGCAGATCAGTGTCAAAGTTGTTGATTAAATCCTTTATTGTTCTCATATACTTTTGTGTTTGATATCTGACTACAATAATTTCTTTGATACCATTTGTTGTAATAAACTTTAATTTTATTTTTGTTTTTAGGTCAGTGGAGGTACCAGGTATCTTTATCATCGATCCAGTCACATATTTGTATTATGAAGTAGATGAACCTCTGGAGCAGACAGAAGAGTCCTTAGTCAACTACCTGAATGGTATTGTTGATGGCACTGTGAAGGTGAGTCATATCATACCTTTCAGGACAGGAATTATTTAAGGGCTAAATTGATCCCATTTTGTTCTTCAAATTGGCAGCAATAATATTTCTATTTTAGTGCTACATCGTTCAAATAAGGTGTAATGTCTTTGGAAACAATATACATGGTTAGCAATTTTGTAGAAAAGTTGAAAAAATTGCTGATTTTGATAAAAAACAATGATTTTGAGCCTCTCATTTTGTTGCCAATTCAGGGATTTTAAAGCTTATTTTTGGTTTTAAAATTCCTGGCATCAAACGTAATATGGTCATGCAACAAACATGGACATAGTGTGTGCCAACATTTTTAATCTTTCTACCAGTGCATCTGGTATAAGTTTTCAGAACTCTGAATCAAAGGTTATTCAGCCAAACCACAAAATGTTGTCAATTGTCTCGAAAGGATTAAATGTGTTGAATACTAAATCCAAAATAACTCAGGTTGGAGTCTATGGAGAATGTGTGTTATACCAAAAACAAATCATATCCAACAGGTTAATCCTCTGCTTTCAATAAAGAAATTGAGTTGGAAGCTTGTTTGAAACAATACTTGTCTTCCAGTAGATGGCAGATAATGGTTGTGCTGTCCGCAATTCCTTTAGTGTGATATTCAACGCCTGGAAATATATTTTCACTTTGGCTTTGTAAAACTTTTTATGTTATAAATACTCATCGTATAACTTTTTGGTATGAGGGACCTTCATGTTTTGTCCTATTCCTAACTACCTGCATTTGGAATGTTTGGGAGGTAAAGATGTCACTATATTATGATAATGATATTTTATGTTTTTATTTATGCACACCCCAAAAATATGAATCAGTGGGTAGAATATACAAAACTAGCAAAGGCCTATCCTCTCCTTTTTGTTGTGTTTTGCTTGCATCTGTACATACATACGGTATGTGTTGATACAAGCAGAAGCCTGAAATAAGATATGACAATATAGAGTGTTATTCCTTTCTGGTTTTTAGTAAATGATATGTTTAAGTCTCTCTTGTTTCCCTTACTCACCCACCCAGCAGTAAATCTGTTTATTCAATGCATTCCATAGCAAATCAGTCGTGACAGATGTGATTGTAGTATCAAAAAGCCCATGTCATAATACAAGTATTGTTCATTTGTTTCAGGCCAAAGGAGGTAATAGCTTCTTCAGAAAGATCTACAGAGTTTTCTATGAAGTCATTAAGAGTGTTGTGGTAAGTAATAGTATGTCCATCAAAATCACATGTTTTAAAAATCGGCAGAGGGGCACTGGTATCATGGAGGGGGGAGGGGGTCTTATGAGGTGGATGAAATGTGAAATAACAAGGCCACCGATCAGAGGAAGGGTATGGCCGGGGTCCTATGATCTTGTTTTGAAAAATTTGAATAGTTTGATGGTTTATTTTACCTGGCTGCTAAGAAAGCATGTGTATGCTTGTAAATAAGCAACCAGAGGACTGACGGCTTGAAGTCCTCTGTGAAGGACTTGGTAATTAGGATTAATGCCTTACCAAAGGGCACCAGCACATCCACTTGGTTTTGAACCGGGGTCCTCTGGTTAAGAGTACACTGAGCCATCGCGCCTCCCTGTCCCCTCACCTTTTCTTTCTTTCTCACGTTCATTTTCTTCTGTTTTTTTCTCCTTTTCTTTTTGGTCCATTCATACATCACAAGCAATAGGACTGTACTTAATCTCAATGAGTCTTTGCTGAAATGCCATTTTCTCTCCATTACATTGCATTTATACAGCTACAGTTTTATAATATGACATTAGTGCTTGTGATGTAAAGTGTATATGATTTGTGGCTCACTATAAAGCCAGTTGCTTTCAGTAATTTCACAGCAAGGAGATTTCACAATTTTCACAATTTTCACAAATTCAATGATGTAATTCAGTAATTTTGAGACATAAAACTTTGCGAATCTGGGGAGCGTTTCATCAAGTGTCTTGTCAGTGATATTTACTGACAAATTTGCTCTCAGCCAATCAGATGCAAGGATTTCAGTAGCTTATAACAGTTGTTGGTAACAATCACTGACAAAACGCTTGATGATACGCTCCCCAGGACTACATGCAAAATTATCAAAAGTGTCTGGTTTTTAGATTTGATGATAGTAAGATAAAGTGTGATGATCAAACTTCTCTGCACAGTAAGTGGAATTCTTTATTTTAAAAAAGAGGTAGAATGTTTTCTTCTTCAGAGGAGGTTGTTCCTGTATAACTTCTTCAAACTTTAGAAAAACTGCAGACCCTACCCTTAGATTGTCCCTTGTTACTCGACATATCCATTGTAGTAGTTGTAGTTTCCAAGTCATGGTTGCCCAAAAGGACAATTCTTTTCCAGATTCCCTCACAATGTTCTCAGTGGGCATTGTTAGGTCATAAGGTTAATCCTCTCTTTGTGTTGTGCAAAGAAGTTCCAGTACCACTTCAAAGAAAATCTGTTTGGCATTCTGTAATAATTTGTGTGTTCTTGGGTTTTGCTGCTTATATTACTCTGGAAAGCCTACATTATGATATGTAGTATATGTGTGGGTATGGCACCGTGGATCATGGGGTCCATTATTACCTATATGTTAAATGAAGAATGTATGGGTGCTGTAATGATACTGCTCTACAATAATAGAGCATTCTCTCACAATTTTAGATAAACAGAATATTGATGTTTATCAGTGAAGTTAATTAAAGTATGATATACATGATACTAATATTTTGGGCTATCATTCCATCTATATCAGTATACGTGTACATATGATATCTTTGAGTAGTTTTTTTTTTTTTTTTGCTGCTTCGTCTGCCATATTTGCTTTACTTCTAACACAATGTACATTCACAGTGGGTTCGAACAGAGATATTCCTAGATGCTTATCTTCTAGTGTGTATATGTATGCTATTAATAATATGTACAAGATTGATGTACATAACAAAAAATAACGATAGGACAAATTATGTAATATTGATATTAATGTGTGTTGTACATAACAAAGTTATCGGAATAGTAAACAGAACGTGACATTGAAAGTTGCTTCATGTTCACGCATTTCAGTGCTGTTTTAAATTTAGTTGTCATTTACTGTTTGCTATTCTGTAAACCACGATGCATATGAGACTAAATTAGTTAATCTTGGACTTTACCAAAAACAAAACTCAGATACAATAATCTCTTTCGTGTGTGGCTCGTAACGGGTTAATATTGGATGGCATTTACAAACAATTTTGTGTTGCGTTGATTTGTGCTTCTGATCTATCTTCTGTGGTTAATCATATTCCACTAGATGCTGTGGAATACAATGCCATTGATTGCTTGCTTGGCCATCCTATTCCCTACTGGGCTCATTGCCTTGGCTTGCTATGATTGCAACCGTACTGCTCCACGTCAGAAGATGAAAAGGCGCAGGGCAAGGTCCCGACGCAAGCTGCATGATGTCTGAGAGGAAAAAGAGGAGGAGGAGGAGGGAGTGTAAAGGAAGGAAAGAAGGAAGAAGAGATGCGGATGAGACCAAGCCATGTCAGGTGTGTAGCCATGTCTGCATGTCTTGGTCTCATTAGCATTGGTGAAAGTCTCTGCCTGGTCCCCGTTTCATATTAAACACTTGTTATCAATAATAAGTTACAATAATTGTTATAAGCTACTGAAATCTTTGAATCTGATTGGTTGATAGCGAATTTGTCATAGAAATGAGGAAGTTGCTATTGATAACAAGTTTTATGAAACAGGGCCCTGGTGTAAATTGCATGATGTTTGAGAAGAGGAAGAAGCGAAGGGAATTGCATTGAAGGAAAAAAGGAGAGAGATGTCGATACCACCAAGCCATGTCTGCATGTCTTGGTCTCATCAGCATGGGTGAAATTAATTTGATGACTAGAGTGCTGATAGATGGAGAACAACATTGATAACAAATGAGAGAGTAAATGTTGGGAAATTGGGAAATATTGAAAATCTGTATCTTTAAGCAGATTTCTTATGATTTCATTATCCCTTTTATGGTGTATTTTTTTATACCTGAACTTTAGAATAATCCTCCTCCCCAAATACCGGTAGTGTTGTTGCTGAGTATGATGGACAAAGTGAGAAAAATAGAAAGGGAGGGACAAGAAAAATTGCTAATGAAGTAAGGATGGAAGCACTCATCATATGCCCAAGTGTTTATGTGCAATATGAAGCAGCTGTTATGATTGGTCAATCTTCTCTGTTCTCCTAATAGATGATGTGGCTAGCCAATCCAGTCCTAATGACTCTTCTCATCGCCCTGCCCACCGTGCTCATCACCTTCATCTGCTACAGCATCTGCACCGCGGAACCCATCGACGAGGATGCCGAGTTCCCTGAGAGCGACGAGGAAGATGAGGAAGGACGAGACCGGGAGGGACCGAAGATCGAGGAGATAAAAGACGAGGATGCATCGGGTCATCAAAAGACAGAATAATGAATATATTCTCTGTCATGTAGTATCCAGACTCTTTTACACAGATGCAAGGCATGTGATAGGTCACATGATCTGTCACATGATTTGTCATGCTATAGTGTGCAATTCAGGTTGAATGGAATCAAATGGAAGTGCTAATCCTCATGGTGTTTAGGAATGAGTTGGTACGATATTGACGACTTTTCTTGATAATTTGTAAAAGGTCTGGAAATAGATTAGATAAAGAGATAAATGTAAGGCAGTAATAGAATCGACATCCTGAGACATAGTATCATCAAAATTTGTTACATCTGAATTAGTGTAAGTGGAATAATAGCTTGAGAAGTACCTGGAAAAGAAAAAGGAAAACTAGGTCAATTTGAAATCAA
Organism: Heliocidaris erythrogramma; assembly: GCA_025617745.1. NCBI lineage: Eukaryota > Metazoa > Echinodermata > Echinoidea > Camarodonta > Echinometridae > Heliocidaris > Heliocidaris erythrogramma. The sequence goes on along the minus strand of CM046866.1, from coordinate 38,316,928 downwards.
AGATACAAGCTTCAATCCCTACAGACTCTCCCATCAGTCAACCAGTGACAACCAACACTGCTGGGCCCTGGTACGAGGCAGGGCGGGAGAATATAACTCAGATCATAAGTTTTATATCTGACAGAGAGATATGAAACGCACACTCCAGTGCTGTAGCCAGGGTTGTAATAGTTTGTCTTTCTAACTTGATGTTTTTGTTGATGATTCCTGTGCTGATATATCTTTATGAATGCAAGTAGAATTGTATTGTGTACTGAGCCTTGATACAATTTTATTGTGTGTAATAAGTATACAGTTATTGTATAGTAGGTATAATGAAGATGAATGCACACAAGTACTGGTACTGTCATAGAAACTCTTGACTGTGTTGTTGTTGTATCGCTGTTCTAATAATATAATGTTAATCTATTGAACTTTGCTGCTGTTGTTCCATACAAACTCATTAGACCTATAAATTCTAAGATGATGTGTAACTCCACTCATTTTTAGTGACAATATACATGAGAATGTCATGTGGAGCAGTGACAAAAATCATCAGCTGAGTTTTCATTTCAAAATTAACCATATCTGGTACAAATCTTCATAATTTTTTCTCATTGTGATATGGAATTACATGTATATACTGCATCCATCATCTTTTGATACCTCTTTCTTTTCAATGGAAATTAAATTATGTGCAAATGTAGAGTTCTTGGATTTTTGGAAATATCCTCATATGCACTATACTGAATATAGCTGGATGAGAAATAAACAGGTTACAGGACAAGATATTCCATGTATAAGATATTATTTATGTTTTGGGTTATGGGAACTAAGTGAGATGAGGCATTTATCTGTATGGAAGAAAGAAATGCCTATCAGTGGTGGAAGTAATGATAAATATGAAATTCCAAACACAGAATCAGCACAGAGAGAGAAATAGAGCATGAACACAAATATATTTTCCCACATGTACTATAAATACTTCAAAAATCAACTACTTAAACTTATATTTACTTCTTGTTTCAAAGGACTTATAGTTTGGGTATTTTAGACTTTAATTCCCATTTATTTTTAGGAAGCTGACAACTGCAGTAATTATAAGGCATTTAGTATTTGTATATGTAGCAGTTTTTAATGCAGATTTAAAGTCTTTGCACGTTGATACTATTACATGTACTTTTAAATGTAATTTTCACTAATAAAATTGATTATATGCATTCCATATCACTGCTTTTGGTAAGCATTGTACAGTCTAAACTTTGAAAGAAATGTTTCTAAATGTATATTGGTAATTTGTTATTGTAGATTTGTTTAGACATTGCTATGTTTTGTGTAGGTATGAGCCACTTTGGTACTTGATTTTTATGTAATTTTGTGAAGTAGAATATTTCAAGAAAGAAGACTTTTGGGTGAATCGGGATTGATATCTTATGGCATATGTTTGTAAACCATGTAGTGACTCATACGATTGATGAATTTGGGGACTAACATGAGGAGGACATTTTCTACTCTGTTATTTATGCAATAGTTATTTTTTGTCCTGTAGAACAGAAGCACAATAGTCAATTTCATAGAATACTTGAACCAAAAAATGTGATTTACTCAAAGCATTTTCATGAATTGTTCAATTTTTTATAATTACTTGATGAAAATTGCACCTTTTTTTAGTGATGCTAGTATGCGAGATGAAGTGATAGCAACACTATCACAGTGCAATCTAGTTGTTTCGTCAAAGTGTTGTATTAATGTCCTTTATATGTATATGTTTTCATTGCTATGTGCTTTATCATGCTCAAATGTAAAACCAGAAACTCTCCGGTGCATTTAATGTTTGTGAATTTCATGAGTGGTTAAGACTAAAGTTTCATGCAGGGAAAGTATTGAATTACAACTGACACGACACTGAATTTTTGCAATAAGTGAAAGTTTCTTTCTGTGAAAATGGCTGTCGTTTAGAAATCGCGAAATTTTCATGTCGCAAACGTTTCTGGTTTTACAGTATTGGGGATGTGTTCACCATGGAGGTTTTATGCAGATATTGTGTTTGTATATACAAGACTACAGAATGTACTGTCTTCTGTTGTGCTGGTTATGGTATACCTTGATCAGGTTTAAAGCTTAGGTCTAGTCAGAAAAGTGGACTTATAATAAACTGAATATCTTGAATTCAAGTGACTAATTAAAACTAGCAGAAAGATAACATCTCCAAAAGTGCTCATGCTTTCAAATTTTGAATAGAGTACTGGAAAAGTATAGCATTCATTTTTAGTTCTTCCCCCCCCCCCCCCCCCCCCCCCCAAAGAAAGGAAGAAAAAATCTTTATAGGTTCAGACAATTCGGATTTTACATCATAGAGTATTTTTAATTTATTTCATATAAAAAAGGAATTCACAGGAAGATGGTGTTGTTGTTGCCTAGCAGTTAACAATGGCTTTCACTTCCTGACAAGTTACTAGTCAGAAAGTGAGGGAAGATTATTATTCACAAAGGGATTGAACAGCTTCAAATTAGTTTCTTGCATTAGGGATACGTATGAATGGTTTTATCTTATGCCAGGCCCTTATGAGCAAGCTTTTTGTAATATACTTTGAGGGGGAGGGGGGTCATTTTAAAAAAATATTTGGACTTGATTAATATCCTGGGGTGGTATTCTGAGATTTATTTTATGTTGATTTTAGTGAAATAATTTTAATTGTCATAACAAAATGTACGCTTATGGCGCATCATTGGTTAATGACTGCGCAAAAGTGGCTGCGTACGCGGAATTCATCTGCGCAAACACCAATGAAATGTTGCAGTTTAAAATTTATGACAATTAAAATCTTTTCACTAAAATCAACATAAAATAAATCTCAGAATACCACCCCAGCAATTCTATATGAAATTTCAGTGCTATGACATTTTTTAAAATTTATGTTAGGGGAGACATTTAATGTGTAACGCTAATAGAAGACCTATAATCCACATTGTAAGTTGTTGTTATATCACTTTGTTGTAATGCACTTGCAACAGTACTGACAATAAATCTAGATTTGTATACTTAAAACTTGTTTTGGAAGTGATGTATTTAAATCGCATGCTGCTTATATTCTGAATGATTATTTTTGTAATCACTAATTGCATTGGATGTTTGCTTTGTAGAATGTGTTTTAGTTATGTTTGCTAGGTGTTAAACAAATGTTCATCCCATATACACAAGTATTGTTATTATTGTAACAAAAACAGAAAAAAGAAAAAGATCGAGATCAATAGAAGGGGAAAAGAGAAGAGAAAACAAAAAAGAGGAGGTAGAGGAGAGAAGGGGGAGATGATGAAGACAGAATGGAGAGAGGGGGAGGAGGAGGAGGAGGAGGAGAAGAAGAAGAAGAAGCCCTTGTAAAAAATAACCATGGTTTTACTGTCATAACCATGGTATAACCATGGTTTTACCATCATAACCATGGAAAACCATGGTTTTACAATGGACCAATAACCATCCATGGTTTTGCCATCAAATCCATGGTAAAACCATGGATAAACCATGGTTTTACCATGGTTAAAAAAACCGTGGTTAAATAACCATGTATAAACCATGGTTTTACCATGGTTAAATAACCATGGTTAAGCCACGGTTTTACCATGGTTAAAAAAACATGGTTAAATTACCATGGATAAACCATGGTTTTACCATGGTTAAATAACCATGGTTATAGAACCATGGTTAAGCCACGGTTTTACCATGGTTAAAAAACCATGGTTAAATTACCATGGATAAACCATGGTTTTACCATGGTTATGAGAACCAGGGTTAAACGGCTTTTGCTAAACAGTCGGGTAACGTCGCGTCGCGTTGGTAGAAATTTTCGAACATTTTTCAGGAAGGTGTCTTCAAGGGGACAAATTGAAAAAGAGTCCACTGGTAGCTGTAATCCAGCTACCAGTGGAAGTTATAAACTGATTCAGCGGACCCAGGTTCGAGACTGAGTCACGTCTTTCGGATGGTGACGTTAAAGGTCGGTCCCAGACGTAAATAATCATATCTGATTGATACACGTCTGTAAAAACCCAATTACACACACACATCTCAGTATGATTTTTTCCGTTTTCAGGCTAAAAACGACAAACAAGGGAATAAAGAAAACAATAGAAGGATAATGCAAAGAAAAACATGAACTATAAAGAGAGAATAGAAGGGTAGGAAGGATGGAAGAAAATATGATGAAAGTAAACAAAGAATACAACAAAAGATCCGTCCGTCCGTCCGTGTGTGCTCAAAAAGTTAGAAAATGCTACTTCTCCGTCATTTCTTGGCCGATTTTGATTCTGATTGTTTTATCTGATAGGGCTGGGTAGGGGCTGTCAAACCTCTACACAGAATTTTGAAATTCATTAATTATGCATATTTATTGTAATTTATTCAAAATCAACAGAAAATGCATTTATAATCATAAAACATTAATTTGATAATTCATTTCTCACATTTATCTTCAAGGTTCTATCAGAAATTACATAAATTAACAGCCATTCCACAGATCTACACTTCTGGCGGGGACATATATTACGCATCGCGTAATTACTAATTCAGTTGTTTTTAATCCTTTTATTAATTTTTTCTTTCCACCTTTCCTTTCATTATACGTTATTCTTTTATTGCTTTTATCATTTTGTTTTCCATCTTTCATAATGTTACTGTTTATATTTATTCTTTTTATCCTCTTTTTTTTATTGCTTTCCATCTCCACTTTGTTACTCTTTGTTCCCTTTTATCATCTTCTCTTCCACCTTTCTTCATGTTTATATTTATCTTTCTATCATTTTCTCTCTATCTCTCGCTTTGTCATTTCTTACTTTTATCCTTCCATCAATTATCTTTCCATCCTTCCTCTCGTTATGATATTCTTTGTTTCCTGTTATCATTTTCTCCCCCCACCTTCCTCATGTTTATCTTTATCCTTCTATCATTTCTCTCTCTGTCTTTCTTTATATAAGTAAAACTTTTCATTTCTCTCTCTATCTTTCATATTATTCTTTTTAAAATCATTTTCTGCTTCCCATCTTTACTTACTTTCCTTAAAACATTCTTTGCTTTTATCCTATCATTTTGTTTTCCTTTCATCTTTTCTTTCGTTATGTTATTCCTTTATTCAAATTATCATCTTCTCTTCTATCTTTCCTTATGTTACTCTTAATATCTTTATCCTTCTATCATTTATGTCTCTATCTTTCTTTATGTTATTCTTTGTTTTTATCCACTTATTTTTACTTTCCAACTTTCCTTTTGTTGTATTCTTTGTTTCCTTTCATCATATTTTCTTCCATCCTTCCTACCCTTCTATTCTCTCTTTATAGTTCATGCTTTTTTTTGCATTATCCTTCTATTGTTTTCTTTATTCCCTTGTTTGTCGTTTTTAGCCTGAAAACGGGAAAAATCATACTGAGATGGACTCTTTTTCAATTTGTCCCCTTGAAGACACCTTCCTGAAAAATGTTCGAAAATTTCTACCAACGCGACGCGACGTTACCCGACTGTTTAGCAAAAGCCGGTTAAACCATGGTTTCACCATGATTTTGGCTGTAAAAGCATGGTTATACCATAGTTTTGGTTGTAAATCCATTATTATACTATGGTTCTACCATGGATTGGATTGTAAAACCATAGTGATACCAGTGATTTTGATACCGTGGTTTTGATTGATTATGGTGATACCGTGGTTTTGAGTTTTGATTGTAAAAGCCATGGTTCTACCGTGGATTTGATTGTAAAACCATGGTTATACAGCGGTTTTGGTTGTATAACCATGGTTATACCACGTTATTACCATGGTTAAAAGAAACTGTGGTTATAGCCGTTATAGACCATGGTTAATCCACAATTCTACCATGATTTTGGCTGTAAAAGCATGGTTATACCGTAGTTTTGGTTGTTAATCCATTATTATACCATGGTTCTACCGTGGTTTTGATGATTGTAAAATCCATGGTTATACCATGGTTCTACCGTTGGTTTGGCTGTAAAACCATGGTTATACAATGGGTTTGGTTGTATAACCATGGTTATACCGTGGATTTGATTGTAAAACCATGGTTATACCGTGGATTTGATTGTAAAACCAATAGAAACCACTTAATTTGCATATTAACCGTAAACACGTTTTCATATTATTTAGTAAAATTTGCAGTACATTTCTTCATTGTTGATGATTTAGAGTACACCAAAATGTTTATCAAATACAAAGATGGGTCAACAAACGATTACTAGAAGAATTCATTCACAGGTATCAATGGGGTCTGCTCGCTAGTCATAAGGACCGCTATTCATAACAAAAAAATATTCATAAGGACCGCTATTCATAATAAGACATAAGGGTTGCTATTCATAAGGGTAATTATTCATAAGGACCGCCATTCATAATAAGACATAAGGATCGCTATTCATAATATGGAAAGAGGGTCGCTATTCATAATACCAAATCAGGGTCGTTAATCATAAGGGTCCCTATTCATAATACGAAAATAGGGTCGCTATTCATAAAGGTCGCTATTCATAAAGGTCGCTATTCATAAGGGTCGCTATTCATAATAACATAAGAGGGTCGCTATTCATAATCGGAGAAGAGGGTCGCTATTCATAATCACAAAAGAGGGTCGCTATTCATAATCACATAAGAGGGTCGCTATTCATAATCGGAGACGAGGGTCGCTATTCATAATCGGAGACGAGGGTCGCTATTCATAATCGGAGACGAGGGTCGCTATTCATAATCACAAAAGAGGGTCGCTATTCATAATCACAGAAGAGGGTCGCTATTCATAATCGGAGAAGAGGGTCGCTATTCATAATCACTAAAGAGGGTCGCTGTTCATAATCACAGAAGAGGGTCGCTATTCATAATCAAAGAAGAGGTTGTCATTTAAATCAAATAAGAAAGGGATATGGAGGAAGGACAACCCAAGGCCCAACGGTATTGTATTTAAGAAAGCTCTATACAATGCATTTCCGGTTTTTGCCAAATATATCCCTATTTTCTAAAAAAGTGAACTATATTTATCAATACTCCCCACACTTTGAAAGGCGCTTTGCCAGTGCCTTAATAATTAAAAAAACGATGTCTAATCCATACATCTACTTGGGAGGAGAGGACCCCCCCCCCCCCCCCCCCCCCCCCATCCACAAACCCACAAACACGCAGACATGTGCTTTGTTTTGAATATTGGAGTGTCATTGCCACACCTATTTTAGAGTTAGGGGAAGTACTGGTTGTCTATTTATGTACCCTTTTCGTTCTTTCTTTTTTCTTTTTCCTCCTCTCTCTCTCTCTCTTCCTCTTTCCTTCCTTTTCCAGCTTCTTGTTTCTTTGTTTCTGCATGGTTTTCTGCAAGACATGGACCTCTTGCTTGTACTCTTATTTCCTTTTGTATACTGTTTACGTAGATTTATCATGGAATAATTATTGTCATGCCTCTTTCTCAATGTGTTAATATATTTTTGATACATGTGCATTAATATATTTTTCTGTATTCATTCTTATCCATCACGTGCAATTTTTTATGCTTGAAATTGGGAAATCAGATTGTAACACAATTTGTATCCTTGTTGCATGACAATAAATGAATCACTGAATCATCCAGATCCTCCCGTTTCTCAACTCCTGTGAAGACCTAATCATTAGCCTTTATCTCAAGTTCCAGCAATCGTCCATTTGGGGGAAGATGAGGGGAAAGTTGGGCGGGAGGAGGAGGGGGGGAGGGTGGGATTCTCGTAGGGGGGTGGAGATTAGTTGTAGGGGTAATTGTCCGGATACGGGCTTAGAAATTGCCGCGAAAAATTTGCTTTCGTTTTTATTTTGGGGTGGGATAGTAATATTTTCATAATACGTGATTTTAGTAACGTACAATTCATTGGCATCTACCGTTTTTACAGTGTGCCCCTGTTTATGGGCATGGATGGGAATGAAGTATGCCCTCCCACGGTTGGGACTTTCAAATTTCCCCGAGTTAAAAATCACCTCTCAGAGCATTTGAGTGCATGTTCTTTCATGGTAATTACTAACTTATTTATTTCATTATATTCTTTGAAATCTTTATTTCGGTCTTCCTTATCATAATCTTAACAAAAATTATCACTATGTTGATCGATCGTGATCCTATGAATAATAATCATCATGGCCATCCTCCTCCTCCTCCTGATCATATTATTTGATCATGTCATTTATTGAAGGTGAATTATTGCGGGGGGATGATACAAGCCAATCCTACAGGTCACCCCCCACCCGCCCCCCCCCCCCCCCCATTACAAGGGCATGCGCATCATGTATTTTCTATGTTTGTTTGATCTTAGTTCAATTCTATCAAATTTATTCCCATTTCTTTATACTGTAAAGCATATTGGTTGTATGTAAACAACCACAGGACCAACGGCTTTAACCCTAACAGAGCCGGGTTATTTTAGACCCATCTCACAGCCGGGGGTGGGGGGCTGATTCCGCCCCCTAAGATCTCGGCCGTCCACCGCACATTCGCAACGAAAATCGGCACACACGTCGCCGACCACGTAATCTACAAAACTGTATAGTCAATTTCTCCGAAAAATTTAATAACTAATTAATTATGCTAATTTATGCGTAAAATTAATTTGCTCTAATTAATTAATTAAAGCCCCAAGACTGCTAATTTTTGGTATAGAGACTCTTTGTCAGATTCTGATCAAATAAACCGGTAAAAATCCTTTTTTTTAAATGTTTTTTATTGTTTTTTCGATGGAATTTGTCGGCGACACTATTTTAATCCTAAACAACATAAAATTAATTGTTTTTAAACAGTAAAAGTAAAAATAATGAAACATTTATGAATTTTAGCTGGAAACACAATTTGGATTGGATTTGTACACGAAATCACGTTTTTGAACAATTTTGGGTCTGACATGCACTTACGAAATGTTGGGTAACTCCGGAACCGCACGCGCGGACATCACAAATTTGGTCTCAAAAGTTGCGCAAGACTTGAAAGAAAAAAGTAGTGAAGCGGCGTGGTGACTGCTTTTCGCAATGCGAACATATTACGCGAAACGTCGAGGGGGGGGGGGGGGAATCCGCCCCCGGGCCTATTAGGGTTAAGTCCTCTCCGAGGGACTTGAGGTTAATGCCTTACCAAAGGACATGAGTGCATCCTGGTTTCAAACACGCATCCTTCAGTTACAAAGCCACTGTTCGACCTCTGAGCTATCTCGCCTATCTCTGAGGATTATGGACATGATAGAACAACACCTACTACAGCACCCCCCCCCCCCCGCCACCAGCACACAGGCTATGCCATTTATGAATTGCTTTGACGAAAATTGTCAGTACTATGTGCTTGTACCGAAACAAGATGGGTAGAATAGCGCAACGTGATCAGACTGATGGGGGGGGGGGGGGGGTTGACACAGGCGTAGCCAGGATTTTTCAATATGGGGCGTTTGTGAGCCCGCGAAGCGTGCCAATTTGGTGATGAGCACTCTTTGCGTGCTCCCCAGGGGGATGGATGCAGGGAGGGGGAGATTCCCCCATAGAGTTGTTAGGGGTATGTAACTATATGGTTTTCCCCCTCCCGTGCGAAAGCTCTGACGTTTTATAGCAAATCTGAGATAAAGATAATGGCTCGTCGCAATACTGCACTGTATGTAACAGGGGTGGGTGCATGGAGAGGGGGGGGGGGGGGGTCCCTCAGACGTTTTGTAGCAAATTTGATAGAAAGATAAAGGCTCGTACATTTAGCACCTCCTTTTAGGCGGAAAGTTAGTTCGACACCCACGCAATGCTGCACTGCATGTATCAGGGGTGGATGCATGGATGGGGAATTACTTCCCCCTCCCCACGGGAAGCGCGAATACTGACGCAAATTTCGTAGCTTTTATCGTTCTGTTCCTCCGCTTCCTCACGCTTTTTCGCTCTCGCCTGTTTTTAAGGGGTGTATTTGTTTCATCCCCCGTCCCCATATTGGCTCGACACAGCCGTGGGGTGTCTAGATCCCATCCAATATTATTATTTTTGTTCTTTCATATTTGAGTGTTCATTGAACAATGAAAATCATATTATAATATTTGACAAATAATCCTAACCCTAACCTATTCTTCGATTATGAACAGCGCCCCTCTTCTTTGATTATGATTAGCGACCCTCATCTTCGATTATGAATAGCGACCCTCTTCTGTGATTATGAATAGCGACCCTCTACTTCGATTATGAATAGCGACCCTCTTCTCTGATTATGAATAGCGACCCTCTTCTTTGATTATGAATAGCGACCCTCTTCTTCGATTATGAATAGCGACCCTCTTCTGTGATTATGAATAGCGACCCTCTTCTGTGATTATGAATAGCGACCCTCTTCTGTGATTATGAATAGCGACCCTCTTCTCCGATTATGAATAGCGACCCTTATGAATATTGACCTTTATGAATAGCGACCCTTATGAATATTGACCTTTATGAATAGCGACCCTTATGATTAACGACCCCGATTTGGTATTATGAATAGCGACCCTGTATCTGTATTATGTATAGCGACCCTTATGACTTATTATGAATAGCGGCCCTTATGAGTAATGACCCTTTTCTTCGATTATGAATAGCGACCCTCTTCTCATATTATGAATAGCAATCCTTATGAATAATGCTCCTTATGAGTTTATGAATAGTGACCCCCTTTTCGCTTTATGAATAGCGACCCTACAGGTATAGGAAATTACACGTTATGACTAGCGGTCCTTATGAGCCACTGATCCTTATGACTAGCGGTCCTTATGACTAGCGAGGTTACCCCGTATCAATTACAGGTAATTAAACAGGAATTAATGAAACACTAACCAGGAACTAAAATATGTTCATTCAATACATATATATGGACGATTCCCTCACACTTTAAAATATGCAAAGTCTTCAAAATTCCATTGCACTTTGGAAGTGTTGCAGACGTACCAGAGTAACTTTGTTGCTATTGCCACTGGTAGTTATTAGTACAAGAGTTTCATATCTTGTAACCTACCAAGGTCAAATAGTTAAACTGGTTATACTGGTTTTCACTGGTCTAAGTGATTGGACTTGTAGAAATTTCTTTCTGGTTTTACCGTCGTAACGATGGATAAACCATGGTTTTACAATGGACCAATAACCATATGGTTTAAAAAGTTAAAAAAAAACCATGGTTATAAACCATGGTTATAGAATCCATGGTTTTACCATGGTTAAAAAACCATTGTTAAACCATGGTTTTACCATGGAATTGGCTGTAAATCCATGGTTTTGATTGTTATACCGTGGTTTTGGTTGTAAAAGCCATGGTTCTACCGTGGATTTGATTGTAAAACCATGGTTATACAGCGGTTTTGGTTGTAAAACCATGGTTTTAAACCACGGTAAAACCACGGTAAATCCATGGTAAAACCATGGTAAATCCATGGTATGTCCGTCCAATTTACCATGGTAAAACCATGGTTTTACCGTGGTTTTACCGTACCATGGGAACCATGGGTTTTTTTTACAAGGGAGGGGAGAGAGAGAGAGAGAAAAGTTTAGCTAGAGTTGGAGATAAGAGAGATAACTTCACACCCACTATATAAGCTGATAGAAAGGGAAGTTGATGTCTCTTTACTTGGGATTCATAACTTTCTAGCAAATAAACCAATATCAGTAAGACTTGGAAATTCTTGAATCTTGAGCTGAGGCGGGGAGGGGAATCAGAGAGAATGTGGTAGTGGATGGAAGGGAATTATAACCCGATTCAAACATGACAAAAGGTAACAAGCTAAAATATAATAAATGTAGACAGTAGTTGTATCTTTAACATCATGCAGCCTTAGTAATCTTCGTTCGAGTGTCACCGTCCATATTCATTTAAAGTCTCGGCAGTAAAGCAACCTTAAAAGTTGTTGAAATTTTATCTTACTTTGCAGAACTTACAAGTACGATATGTAGATCTGCACCGTATTCACAACCCTACATTTCACTGGTATATTAGAAATAACTCGTGTCTCTACCGCTGTATCGTTATATTTATCTGAATTATAAAGGCCAGTTATATCTCGGTGACGTACGTATCAACTCGCGTGGGTATCACACGTATGATCTAAACTTTTTGTCGACCACAGTACAGACGTAATAAACTGCGAGTACAAATGCACTGCATTAAGATTACATATAATTGATTGATATGATTGCGCTGCACTGTTGATGTGGCATCATCTCGCGGGGATCGCGGACTGAACAAAGGCAGGCGCATGCTACAGTGCAGTACATGCATACTGCCAGCGGAGATACCACCAAACCACCCGGGCCAAGGCTCCGATAGCTAGAGCAGCTCCAGCCCCATCTTTTGCCACAAGTAATTCGAGACTCGGCCTCGGGCATGGAGAAGACGTTCTGCTGAGAAAAAACCGTAGCTCACAGCTTGATCTAGGATGGCAACGAATAAGTGCTTGCGGCCACCCCGAGCCCTCTTTTTCTAAATGCAAGGAAGCTTCAGCCAGGCAACGAATGGACACAAGCAAAAGAAAATTGGTCAAGCCGAGGGCCAGGCATGCCAGGCAAGATGAAAAATGTGGTAAATACAATGTAACTTTTTTGTTAGGTATTACCGTATGCTTTCCTTGGCTGAACTTTCCCAATTTGCATTGTATGATTGATGGGGAGCCCCATGTCTGCGCACCTAAGGTTTTGACCTGAAAATGAACAAGAATTTCTTTAATTCCTCTAGGCCTAAAGCTTTATTTTATATTATTCCCGATATTCTAAAGAGTAAGTTTGACAAAAATCTCATCAAAATTAGAGCAAGAACAATGTCATTTTCACAAGAAACGGCAGGCGTGTCATTTCAACATTGAAAAAAACAATGGTGCCCATGTCTGCGCACTCATTCATTTTACACGCAGTTCAGGAGTTTTAAACGTGAAAGACAACATTTTGACGCTTGTGAATAAAATGTCTGAAATAAGACCGTTGTTTATTATTTTGACTCGTTTTTTGCATCAATACCTATCGCAACGATAAATATGAAATGTTTGTGTTCGTTGCGTGTTTTGTTTTATTACAATCGCGCAGTTACACGTGTGCGCAGACATGGGCACTGCGCAGACTTGGGCACTCCAGCCATGGGCACTCCAGCCATACATGTACAATGCACGCTCACTCAGATTGTCTTTTTTGTGCCACGTTCACACTCAGTTTTATAATTTATTTTAAATGACTTTTGGCCTCATCTTTCTTGATACTGATAGTTGATGGTCTAATGCCGATCAGCATGATCAGGCTAAGGCCAGGGCTTTAACTTTTTAAGGCATGTAACTTAAGGACCTTAACCTTCTAGTAGCATGAGTAGTGTACTAGTAATCTTACTAGTATTAATACTAACGAGCTTACCATTTCAGGACGGGAGCCATTGATTAGTTTGAAAGACGGGGAGTTGAGCGAAAAAAGTGATGTGCGCATGCACGACTCGGAGTATCTCTCCCGTCTCCGTCCTGTTTGATTTCCGGACGGTTCTTGGGCGAAATAGCATCTCGGCCGAACACTGCAGTGCGTCGCCGTCCACTTTCGTAACTTGCTTGAAAAACATGACGGGGAGAGTGTGAGGACCGTCACAGTCGGTTAACTCTCCCCCGTCCTGTTGCTCTCCCATCCCGTTTCTTAAGCTCCCTAATATAACATTTTAACAACGACATGAAGATGATGAATGAAGTTGCCAATCTATCCCTCACTCCTCAGTCAAGTCTTGCATGATGTCGCTATCTTTGGGCAATTGGGGGCCGGGAGGGGGAGGGGGGGGGGGGGTGGTGGGGCATATTATCTATCGTGATGATGGCCACAGTCGATATTTATCTCGCACTGTCTCGGTCATTGAGAATAATCTGCAAACGTAACAAGATATTTCATGTTCCAAAACAAACTTGGGTCACATACATGTACATGTGAAATATGGTCACACCACTGTACATGTACATGTATGTGGCACCTTTTCTGAGATTATGACATTTTTTTTTCTCCTTCATTTTTTCATTTTACTTATCAGATATTTTGGACAATTGTCCCCCCCCCCCCCCCCCCCCCCTTAATTTCAGATAGTAAATCTTTCTGTTTTCTAACCATTCACTTCAGGTTATATAATTTAAAAATAGAAAAATAAAACATAAAATAAACTTGCAGATGATTTTACATAGGAACAGGGAAAGTGCTGATACTAAAATTTTGGCTTCCTTTATAGTTGTTTGCTGGGACAGACTTGTTTGCAGGGTACCGGTATATATCAGTGACCTACTAGTATTACAAAAATTTGACATGATTATTCCTGAATTCCTCTTTCTGAGATACAATATATAGTGTCCCAACTGCCAGATCTCTAAATTATATAATCTTGTATTTGTTTCTTTCTCTAGATGTGCTGGGAATTCTCAACAATGCTCAACTAGCAACGTTTTGAACAGATGTGGAAAGGTTTCAGTGAACTAAATGAGAGTATCAGAGAAAAGCGGTTGGAATTGGGAACCAATTTTTTGTGTTATTTACTTGTAACTGAATTTGTTTGGAAAGCACAAGCTCACACATACATAGAGTCACCATGGAAGTCTATGTGATATCAGCATTCTTATTGTCACTATTTATGTGCACAGTAGATGCACTGACAGTGGACTTCTCAAACTACAAGCCAAAGTACACCACTCATCCCATACTGTATTTTAACAAGCGAGACATTCCTGACCTGATTGCAAAAGCCAGCACAACTCATGAACACATTACTAAGATCATTGATGAAGCTGTCACCACCTTGATGGGGAACCCAAAGCGATTTTTACCTGCCAAAGACTATGCAAAGTTTGGAGGGATATGGAACGAGTTTTATGGCAATAATCTTCCTCCGCTAGCATTGTATACCTTGCTTCATCCAGAAGATAAAAAGGCCAAGATATTTTTACTGGAGTACATGGATTTGATGGCCGGGCATCCAAAGTGGCAAGTCATTGCCGCAGCAACCGATGAAGTTCCTGTGGCCCATTCATTGACTGGCTTTGCTACTGCCTTTGATTGGATGTATAACTCACTGGATAGCAAACGTCAGAAGTTGTATCTTCAGCGTATATTTAATGAGACCAAAGATTTTGCTCGTTATATTAAGATTCGCTCGTGGGGACATTTTTATCTACAGAATCATGTGGCTTCAAATATGCTTGCTTTCCTGCATGGAGCCCTTGTGGTCCATGCTCATCTTGAAGAAGCAAAAACCTGGGTTGAAACAGCCGTTTATAAGTTAGAACAGAACATGAAGCTTTTCAATCACCTAGTAGATGGGTCTTCTGATGAAGGAGTGCCATATGGTTCATATACATCGAGGTCAATGATGCAATACGTATTTCTTGCTTTAAGACATTTCAGGATTGATCACACTAAAGATGTCTGGGTGAAGGAACATTTTTGGTTTTACTATCACACCGTTAAGCCTCGGTTTCAGAGAACCCTCAGTGTTGCTGACTCTAACCACAATTGGTTCTATGGTCCTGAGAGTCAGGTTGTGTTTCTTGATGCATATGTGATGAAGAATGGCTGGGGAAATTGGTTGGCAAGGGAGATTCGGAATGCCCGTCCAGATCCATTGGCAGATACAGAAAAGCTGAAATCTGCCGATTCCCAGAGGTGGTGCACAATACACACTGAGTTCATCTGGTATGATGCTTCCATCCCAGCCGTTCCTCCACCTTCCAGTGGGATGCCTACCATGCACTTATTCTCTGACTGGGGAGTAGTGACGTACAGCAGTACAGACCCCAAGAACCCTAATGACACATTTTTGTCCTTCAAGTCTGGTGCACTCATGGGAGCTGCCATGAGTGATGTTGTCAAGAGGAACATGTACAAATCTTGGCCGATGAATGGATGGAATAGCTTCAACCCAGGGCATGAACATCCTGATCAGAATACCTTTGAGTTTGTGCCCAATGGAAGGCTGTTTGTGACCGATGGACTCTACTCTTCCAAGATGTCACATTACAATAACATTCTTTCATTTGCCCCGTCCCCAACCAGCCACTGTTTGGAGCCATGGGAGGGGCAGCTGGGCGAATGTGCAAAATGGCTTGACTGGAAGAATCCTGACTTGGTTGAGTATCGCGGAGAGCTCATAAATACTGCAACATCAAACGACTTTGTATTCATCGCTGGTGAAGCAGTGACTGCATACAACCCATCAATGCAACTTGAGTCTGTTTATAGATCCTTAACTCTCCTCAATCCTAATCTCCTCTTGGTGTTTGATCATGTGGAAGCAAGCGAAACATCACCTCTGACACACTTGGCAGCCTACTTTCGCAATGTTCAGTACAGCTTTGAGCTTGACAAGTTATCAGGGTTGCTTCAAGGGGCCAGTATAACCATGGATGGTGAGAAGTACAGTATGTATTGGATTAGTTCTGATGGAAGAAGCACAGTGGCTGCTGTACAAGAAGAGAAGCCATCTCAATACCAGGCACGTCCCACCAGCTTTGTGAATATGACCTTCAAGCTATCACCCCGCATAACCAGACTTGCCTATATTCTTTGTGGTCCCTCAATCAAGCTGAAAAATCTCCAGTTCCTTGAGAGCATCGAAGATGGAGTCACCATGTTTGTTGGGACTTCAGATGAGGACTACCAGGTTATGGTCAGCACAAAGCACTCGGATCCTGTCGCTCGTCTGAGGTACCTCAAGTATCCTGGTCATGCCACAGTACAGAAACTGAGCAAGCCATCAGAAATAGTGAAGTTTGGTGTAGCACAGTCACACTTCACAGAGATGGCCCTGAAAGAGGAGAGCCATTCTGTGGAATGGATTTTGTTGCTTGCATTTATTTTGTCAGCTCTTGGATTCTTCTGGTTTGGCAAAAAAACCAGATTGAGACCAAGAAGTAGGATACATTCCATTGGCTTGGGTCTTTGCTTTGTATGGGTGGTTATATGGGTAAGCTATGTCAATAACTGTGCATTGTTTGGTTGTGATACTGATGAGGGATCAGAGAAATCTGCTCGTGGATCTGGACCGCAACTGCCTCTCAATACATTGAACAACAAAATGCTTCCCTCAGTGGTGATAACTTCTTTGCCTGGATCTGGAGCAGAGATTATCAGTTGGCTCTTCCATGAGAACCCTGACTTTGTCTACATGGTGGCTCCATCCAGTTATGCCAACCTTCCTCGAGGTGATGGCATCGAGGTCAACCCAATCACAGATGCCTGTGAATGGAACGATAGCGAGGCCCTTCATTCTGTCAAGCTCAAACAATGGGTGCAGGACTTGAGATGGAGTCCAGAGCTGTTTGTGTCTTCTATCACGGACAAAAATCCTCAGTCAGATGTGCATTTCACTGCGGAAATGATCCAAGCCAAAAAGATAGGACGTCATCTCCTTGCAGTCCGAGAACAACCAAAGCTCATGGAAAAGGAATTCAATGACATCATTTATAAGACTTTCTCTCCGGACAGTGTGCGGAAGAACCTGGAGAAGTACCCAAATGCGCAGGGTGTCCTTTTTTTCAAAAGTGGTGGATGGGCTCTCAAGCTTCCCTGGATCAATAGTGTTCTCAAAAACACTCTCCATGCCATTCATTTTGTACGTGATCCAAGAGCATTCGTTGCTAACTACCTCAGGAAGTCTGAAGAATTGTACAAAGCCATGGATGTCAAGCAGCGCATCAAGGAACTGTTTGACCATTCAGAAAAGTCTTGCATTGCTGATGGACAATATGCTTGGGAGTTTGAGAGGCTACGAGCTGAGTACAGAACCAGCAAGAATTCTCCTCTACGGCTGTTGGCGTCTCTGTGGATGGCACACACTGGAGCCATTTTGAGGAAAGCTAGGGACCTACCGATTGGTGCCTTCAAGTTGGTGAAGGTGGAAGACCTTGTCCTAGAGTCAGAGAAAACAGCTGCAGCTATTCACAGACACATGGGTAAGAAATACATTGCTGGGCTATAGTATACAAATATTTCAGAGCAGTCCATATTTGTTAAATATATACCTCATCCTTTTCATTGATTCATGACTTTTTGTAACCGTAACATAATGTACATAAAGTGCAATGAATCTTTACTGGATATTAAAAGAAGGTTATAATCACACTCTAAATTTGTAAAAATAAATGGATTACACATTTCCTTGTCAGAAATAAAATCTAAAAAACACGGACATGACACCTTTTCCCCGCTTTTTTATAAAACGTCCATAGCTATCCTCTTTAATGTTCAATGGGTCAGGCAAACCTCTTATCATTAATCTTTATTCCATTCATTTTCGATTCACTACTAAAAAATAAAATTTCAAGTGCTTGTGTGAAATAATGAGATCCAAACATCGGATGTTTTGACCAAAATTGTTGCCACATTTTACTCCAAAAGTGAGTTTTGTGATAAAATCATGCATCAAATTCACTCCCATTGGAATACCAATTACCGGTAGAACTCGTTGAGCTCTTCTGTTTGCTAAATTTGTAGCACAAATACATGTACATGTATGTCTGACGTTTTGGCAAGTGAACATTTTCTGTGGCATTGCCCATTGGCTCATTTTCAATTACAGAAAGAAACACACTGAAAGACATCCAACTTTAAATTTCTGAGTTTGCTCTTAAGTATCACATGTATGTAGTAAAGGAGATCAGTTAATATAACTTGAATTGTATGTTGAGCATACTAATACAGTGTAGTACTTAAAGGGAAATCGACCTTAAAGGTGAGTTCTGGTCATCCCATTACATTGTGAAAGAAACTGTGGCAAAGCAATCGGGAAGGCTCATCATGTCTGCATAGGAATGGGTGTATGTATACTCTGAGGTTTTGAAATCATCAAAATGATAAGAAATTAACCCAATCTCACTGAAAAGCATGTGCACTGCTCACAGAAATGGGTATATATGGGACTGCAGATACATGTGGCATGAATGTTCAGAACTTCAGATATTTATTGTCATATTAATATGATGGCATTTGCAGAGCAATCCTTTTCAGGGGACACTTCTACTATGACATACTTTCAAACTGACAGGAAGGAATGAAAAAGCTCACAAATTATTTTCCCTTTTCCCAGAACTCAACATTCCCTTGAATGGCAAGTTGCTCTGAAAGAAAGAGGAAAAATCAGAGAAGCAGATTGGTGAAAGTTTAAAGAAATTGGACAAGTAATAGGAATGTTATGAATTTTTGAAAGTTGTAATCAATCACTATACATAATGGGAATTTCAGATTGGCCTAATAGTATTACATGTAGGTAATGTCACTGTGATGTAATAGTGGACAACTCTCCCATTTACTCCAGCACACAAATTGACTAAAATCTTCTTTTTTTTCCAAAATGCATTACTCAGTAGGATATTTTTCTTTCAGAAAGACCTATAAAAAGAAAACCATAAATTAATCATATTTTTGTGTTTTACAAATGGGAGAGTTGTGTGCATACTGTGCAAATATGTCACAATCAACTCACCAAATTGCCAATTTGAGATTCGCATCTAGATGTAGTGGTCTCATTTTGCAAACATCAATAACTTTCTCATTCATTGTCCTATTTTGTTCCAACTTTCACCATCCTTTTTTTTTTTTTTTTTCTGCTTTCACACAAATCATAAATTACCAAGGTTGGATTGCCCTTTAATTTAATTGCAATATATGTGTACAGATAGAAAAGTATAATGTTTAAGTTGTATTCATACATGTACCTGTCCTAGTTTCTTGTTTCATAAATTTATAAACTAATCAAATGTATAAATGTACCGGTATTCAGATTTCATGAGAGAGAAGTTATTATATAATAATTGTACATATTATGGCATTTTTTTGTTGGTGAAATTGTACATTGAATAAGTTCTGCTCCATACTGATGTTTATAAAGCAATGGAAGATATATATAATATATTCAGTCACTATTCAGATTTCATGAGATATATACCGGTATAATGAATACAATTAAATGCACATGCAATGACATGTTTTTTGTTGATGAAATTGTACATCAATTGAATAAATTTTGCTCCATACTGATATGATCTTTTTTTAAATCCATGTATTATAGGTATACCGTTGCGGCCTACAACCCTTCAAAAGCTAATCCAAGCTGCCAAAAGCAGCGTCTACAAGCTACCTTACGAGCTTGCTTTTACAGAGCGTTCCATTGATGTGTGGCGTCGGGAGCTGAATGCGGAGCAGATCACCGAGATTGAACAGATTTGTGGATCAGTCATGGCACAGTTGGGTTATACCAGGGAGACTAAATCCATGCCAGGGAATGAGACCTAGTCCCCAGAAGTAAGCATTTCATGCAAATGATTCTGTACTAATGATAGCGCTAGACAATTGAAGCATATTTGTGTCCAATGTCTTCTGTAAACATCAGCACAAATCATCATGTGTGTCATTTTCTCCAAGTCTACTGGTATGTGGCGAAAATATATAAAACTAACGACACCTGTAAATGGTATCGAGACACTTGACTGCTGGTACCTTGACAGTCAGGGTTCAAAGCAAATATTTAAAAAAGTTGATATTGTACATGTAGCTCAAAGATATAAAGACAGATTTGTAGGTCATGATTGTATTTTGCTTAGTATAGACTTTAAGAATAAATGACATGACATATATTTTGTATTTAAAAAATATGATATTTTTACACAACTGATCTTTATAATATGGGAACTGATAAATGGCCAATCATGTACATGTATACGCCTGGATGTGTTAACACACATCTAAATTGATTTGAGTTTGATAACACAATTTGTACTGAAAAGGGGATTTATAATAAATGAAAGGTATGTCACTGAACATGTGGCACGTAACAACAGAACTTTTGATAGGGGAATGGACCCATCATATTAGAAATGCACTACATGCCAATAATATGTACATGTACATGTACTTTGAATAATTCAGATAATTTGATTTTTGTAATGCTTACTTTGCATTGGAAATAAGTCATTCAAGCTTAGAAAAGGAAAAAAAAAATCCACAATTATAGGGTGGCGAATGTATGGTCGGGGGGGGGGGGGGATGCATCATTCCCTTTGAACCATCATCCCACTACCAAAAACACTATCATTTCCAAATTTAGAAGTAGAAGTGCAATTTTTGAACCAAAATACTAATTCACAATACTAAACTTTTAATAAACTGTCATATATTGGACATATTAATTAATCATGTACAAATCTAAGTTTGTTTTTAAAATTGTTATGTTCTACCTTGTTATGTTCTACATGTGCCATGAGTAGTTTTTACAAAGCAGTATTCTAGACCCTTGCCCTGCACCTAAATCATTTTCATTAAGTGCTAAACTGAATATAATTTGGATGAAACATAAAACATTTATAGTTAAAAGAATGGCATGATGTATTAAATATGTTAGAAATAATGACTTTCACCTACAATGTACCCATATTTTCTACCAAAGCCCTGAATATTGCTATGATATTGATTGGAAATGTGCATCACACAAGCAAGGAATTTAGGTAGCAGTAAATTTCCAATCTGGATATGTTTATTGTCAGATGATCATTATTACTGTATTTCTATTTATGTAAAATTTATTCTGAAAAATTATGTCATTTTGAACTTTGAAAAAACTTGTGTGTGGTATATAAATCATAGCAATGGCAATTTCTATTATTTTGCCAGTCACATTCTGAGTCTTAGCCACTCAATATGGACCCAGACTGATGCAACACTTAACGTGTTTGCTGCACCTTTCATTGTAGCTTACTGTCTGACCTTCTAATAGGGAAGAGTAAAGTCAGCATAAAAGGAGAAAAAAAAGAGTAAAAACATGTGTAAGCCATTTGAATTTGTGTACAAGTACATGTCCCATTTTCAAATTTTATTTCTCTGAATATACATGTAGGAATCTATATTAAATACTATTTAAATTATCATTTTGCGTCATCAAAACTGTCAGCTCTTTTGATTCAATGCTCCCTGTATGTAGGCCTTTATGATGTACTGCTTGCATACAAGTCAGAGAACTTCTCACGAAATTCTAGGGTCTGTACAGTGTCGTGTCGTGCTAACCCTCAACTTGTAGGAGTTGATATGTTAAAACATAATTAGTATCTACAGCTATTACCGTTACTATCATAATGTTATTATTATTACTATATGTTAACATGTCAGCTGAAAGATTCAAATGATAATCAGTCCAATAACAGAAAGAGAAGTGCCTTATCCTCCTTCGAAATGTGTTTCTGATGCATTTAATGCAGAATGACGCACCTGTGGGTCACCACTATAATACACAAACCACCTCTAATTAATAGATCATAGAAAGTAATTTTGGAATGCATTTAGAATAGAAACACCACCACAAGGGTTGATCATTGATATGACCTTCTGCTTTGTTGGTCATCATCTAATGCCACACAGCAGCTCAGGAAGTGTGAGAGACCACACAATTCAGGAGAAGAATCATTTCTGAATGAGTCAAACACCTGTCGCAAAATCTGCAGTGAACTCGCCAATAACGTTGTCATGGATATATCTGACTTTGAAGGATGGATGCACTGACATTGGTGTTTGAAATGTGTACATGTAAGCCTACACATGCACATGTACATGCATAGGCCTGCACCTCACTCACACTCACACTGCCAAACCGACTTCAAACTGACCAATGTCTTTGCCATTAAGGGTAATGAAATTTGTGGTTTAGTTTATTGTCGGTCTGGTGTACATGTACATGTTTGTCTCAGTGGAGTGACTGGAATAATTTTACATGTGTACATATTGAAGGTAAAGTAAAGCGGGGAAAAAAACCGAATGACTTGTTATACTAAACATCACTATGAACATGGCGAACAAAGAAGCGGACAAAATATACAGCTCCTCATTGTACCTTCCACAATTGCTCTGGTAGACAATAGAACATCCCTTCATTGCTATTATGTAAAAATATGTAGAACAGGTGTCACATGCATATTCACCTGTTCTACTTATTTTACATAATAGCAATGAAGGGATGTTCTTTTGTCTACCAGAACAATTGTGGAGGGTACAATGAGGAGCTGTATATTTTGTCCTTGTGTTTTGTCATCGTGTTCATAGTGCATGTACAATGTAGTTATGGTCGATTAAATGAAAACTACGCATTTGTTAACATGTAAATTTCATTTTGAGCTTGTAGTATTTACCAGTAGGGGTTGTCAAGCCCTAGTGTAGGCCCTCTGAAATGCAAAAAGAATATAATTCTATGTGTACTTTGTACTGGAAAGTTTGAGCTGTAATAGTGGTACATGGAGGCTGTATGAATACAGGCTGACCAATTATTACTACAGACGGCATGTCATAATGGGCATTCTGTTTGTTTATTTTGAAAATATTAAAGTGTAAACAACTTCAAAATGTTTCTTTCACATTGTAAACTGGTAGGCATAAATTGTTATCGGTACACTGTTTAATGTTTCTTACAATTTTTTTTGTTTCCCTGCATTTGTATCTTTATGCTGTTGGGATGAAGCCAATTTCTCATTTTTTAAGTTTCCATAAATCAACCATGGTTTCCTTTTAGAGTCCCAGACTAATATATGCCTTATAGCAATATTTATATCATACTTTTGTCTTTTTGTAGTGAAGTGTGTAAATAGAAAGATGAACTGCCATTGAAAGAAATGTACAGCATATTGACTTTTTTTTGTACTGTGCATTCAAACTTTTTGTATGACATCATGTTTGTGTACAGTAGATGTACCTGTATGATATGCAAAATCATGCAATGATTTGAAAATGTGTGCTATAACTTATAATATAAAACATTTCTTTCTCTGTATTTTTAAATGTACAACCCCTGTAGAAAAATGTTTGAAGCAGAGTTTTTTTTATGGAGAAATTGTTGATGATTTCATGGCCACTTTGCTGTATGTCTTTAAGTACAGTTTCAACTCAGTGAGCACATGTGCATACTACCTTTTAGGCTGACTGTAATATACTTGTGATATAATGTACTTTCGACTTACAGCTCTGGGCTGGCCAATCAGAGATTTAAGCAGTAGTTTACTTACCCAACAGGGGAAAAAGGTAATAATTATTAGTCAGGAACATGAGGGGTTTTTCCCTAAAGATCAGTCAAAAGAAACTTTAAAAAGGCCCACTGGAGTTTTTGTGTGAAAAGATATGTTATCGCTAGGAAGGTTTTAACTTTGTTATTGTTTCATGTAAGTATGTACTGTAGTTTGAAATAGCTTGTACAGGTTGTATATCTACTTGAATAGATATTTTTGCATATTTGAAACTCATTGCTCTTCTAAACAAATGTTGCCCTATGTTTATTTAGTATTTGAAGATGGATATAATTTTAAGTACAAAAAATATAATAAATTGTTATATGTGATTTATTTTTCTTATAGTTGTCAGCTACATATTGTTATATCATATTGTAGTTCTGTGAATTGATACACCATCCTATAAAATGACTAATTGTAACTTTTAATAGGTAAATATGCACATGTGTACATGCATGATATGAACTTAACCGGGGGCGTTCATGAGTCCTACTGTGGTATTTTATTGTCAGTGAGATGTAAGTTAATTCAATTCAATTCAATAATTTCAAACACATAATAAAAGACAGGTCATACAACGTATTACATTCAAAATCCAAAGAGTAAACATTACAACAAACAGTACAAGTACATAATTATGTAGAACAGAACATTGCAGAGACAATCTTATGGTGTGATTGGGGGCAGCCGAGAAGAGCAAATCTTATATAATAGCTACCCCAACAAGAAAATTGCATGAAGTTAAATTGACTAAATATAATATAATACAGTGATATTGCAATTGGCAGTTATTGTGGCATGTATACAAGATAACAAACAGACAAGGACACAGAATAGAAATAAGCAAAAGAAGTATGATAGAAAAGAAGAAAAGGAACAGATACAAATACAAGCCTGATCATTCAGCTCCTAAACCTTTTGATTTTAGAATAAAGTAAATGTAAATCTCCTTTTAAAACATTGCAAATATGGACTGTTTTGAACATCAAGAGGAACAGATTTCTATACCATAGGGCCCTTGAAGAAAATAGAATTCTTTGATACTGGTGTTCTAATCATAGGAATGTGAAAATTAACTGAGTTTCTGGTGGAGTAATTATGTATTGTGGTATTTAAATGAAATTGCGTAGAAATACGTAATGGGATTTTATTCTTAGAGCATAGGTACACAAAAATTGAAATATTATAGATGTTCACATTATACAAATTCAGAATTTTCAATTTAAGAAATAATGGCTGAGTATGTGCATAAAAAGAGACTTTACTTACAACTCTTATAGCTTGTTTTTGCATTCTAAACAAACATGCCATATAATAATCTTTAGAATTAGCCCAGGTAATATTGCAGTAGTTGAGATATGGATATATAAGTGAGTAATACAGCATTTTCAAGATAGTGGTAGGGAATATGTTCAACTTGTTTAAAACACCTATATGTTTTTTGATACCTTATTGCAGATAATTCTGCAATAAGGTATCAAAAAGTTAGCTAGTAAATATACAACCATTGTTATATACATACATGTATGTACATGGATGATAAATGCTCCATGTTCACATTCTTTGCGATGTTTACTACTTATTTTCTTTAGATAATAGCACTTGGTTCATTTTAAATTTCATAGGAATTGTAAACTATAGAGATTGTGTTTTTGTTAAAAGTAAATTTTGCAGTGTGAGGTCATATTCTAGGCATTTTCTCTCTTGTTCATCATTATATCGGATTTTCCCTCTTTATTTTACATGTAATTTGCATGATCTGATTTATGTGCATTGTGTAGTCTACACATATTCACAAACATGTTGTTTCTACAATTTTTATTTCCCTCTCCTTCCTCACATTTCCATATATCTACATGTATGCAACCTCCTTCATTTTCTTGTTTAATATTGTTCAACTTCTTGAACATCTTTTGTTTTTGTGTTTTTCAATCCACACACTATTTCTTCATTTGCCCAGTCTATTAAACTTCATTTTTATATTCCTTGCTGTAGATCTGTGAGGGTATCTGTAAGAGTTTTTTGTATCAAAAGTGTGTTATTTTGTATGACTATGCATCTGTGATTGCAGGGTAGTCGACTTTGTTGTTTTATGCCTACATCCAATCCCAGTATTGGATCATTATTGATGATAATAATTACAATTGGACTTATATAGCACCTTTTCCATAGGGTACAAGGCACTGTCCCTTGGTCAACCCAATATACAGGTCATTTTGAATTGTAGAGATATTTTTCAAGGTGGTTTTTTTTTTAAGTAGTCATAATGAAGTGCTATTTCTTAGAAATGCAGGAAGCTTGTTACAGAGGCATACATGTAGGAACAGGGTACCAGTAACATTTTAATTAAAAGGCCCGTCAAGTGATGTTCCTATGTCTTATGCATTGATTTAGAATGTTAGTGTATTACCATAAAACATTTTCCTTGCATGGAGCTTTTGGAATTTGTGAAATTCATGAATATTAAAATCTAATTGAATGAGTGTTTGCAATTTGTGAAAAGTACGGTAACTAGTTTTACGGTACATGTAGGTCATTGTGAACCAATTAAATTAAGATTAAAATTGTAAGTGGCAGAACTGTAGATGAAAATATGAAGTTGTGCCAAATATCAGCATGTCAAATTAATCTTTTCCACAGGGATTATTTGAGCACTGTGCTGCGGTCATTTCTTGCATTGGACAAGCGTTTATGCATCTTTTTTACATTATAGGTATTGGTTGAAGTGCGGCAAGTCAGGGTTACTTTATACTATGTGTAGCATTTTGTGCCATCATTGGAGATTTTTTCACTTTTGTTTACATGATATTTTTGGCGTACAGTAAAGCAGATTTGGACAAACCCAACCTTTTTGCAATCATTTAATTTTGCAGCTGGTAAAATCTCAAACTTGCACATGATACACAAGTAGTTATGTACCGTTAATGGTGGATTGGTATATTTTAAGGCATGTTTGATAGAATTGGCAAAATTCAAGAAAACTGAAACTTCATGAAGTTTACCATGTGCTGTACATGTAATCATGTTAGGTTATATTATGTTGGTTCTTACTGAGCGTAGACACTATGGCAAATCACTCTCAAATACCGGAGCATTGCAAAAGGGCTCCCTTACTTGGTCTTTTATGTGTTGCATACATACATGTTATTGCAATAACTTAGAGTAACAGGTAAACAGAAAAAAAACATGTTATAAAGTGACCTATACATGCATCACTTGTGAACTATTTATGTTCTTGAACTGAAGTAAAAAAACATAGATGAGGTTGATATTTTTGTACGTTTGTTTGATTTTTTTAAAGCGGTCTATTTCAAAACAGTGCCTTTTTACAGAAAATATACATTTGTCTATGATTTCAATGATTGCAGTTTCATACCACCTTGACCAAATCACGGTATTATAATTATACTGTACATCCTGCCCATCATAAATGTTGTAACTTTGTTGAAATCTTCATAGAAATATACCACCTTGTTCAAAATATTTCTTTCACATTCTAGCACATTCTAGGAGTATTTCATGTAGGAGTTTGAAAGTATGATAATTAGTTATTTCAGTTTAGGTTATGTAACTGTTTTCCTTAATATTTTGTCTTCAATAATTTAGTATAATGTAAAATACCATTTCTTGTAATATTTGAATTATGTGATGTATACTAGAGCTATAATAATAATACATGTACTTGCAAATACATGTGGACTAACGTTTTTACAGTAATAGGCACCATGTTTGATTTTTTTGTACGTACGTATTATCTTACAAAATATGTTAAATGTTTGTGATAATTGATTGGAGGCACATGCCTCTTTTATGACCAGTTTAAAAATGACTCCATTTTCACATGAATAAATTGGATACAATTGCATTATTCAAGGTATCAATTCAAAATAAGGAAATACTGGTAAATGTGATAAATTAGAAAGAGAAACTAAAAAAAAGGCAATTAATTACATGTACACACAGAAATTTAATCTATTATGATGAATGACAAGCAGACATAATTAGGTGTATATAAATTAATTTTCCTAAGAAGTAATTTGGATTTGGAATTGTATGCTAGCTTCGGAAAAAGAAGAGAGATTCAGGTACCCAAATGTCCTGGCATGAAAATAAAGTGCTTTACGTTGGATTGTTTAGAAATAATCAGTTTTGTTAGAACACCCTGAGAATGATGTTTTTATATCCAACTGCACCATATTCACAGTGAACCAGGTCTTTCTTGATGTTTACAAAATATTGAATAAAAATAGCTTTTCATATTATACCAACAGATTTGATAGATATCTTGAGATTCTTCATTTTTGTCACTAGTGTCCTTTGTACTGTATTTTAATGAAGAATCTCCATACTGAAATTCTGCAAACACATGGACACATTAAACAATCACATTCCTTGATTTTCAAAGTTTTCATTAATAAAATTATCTTTTATTTTATATGCTCTGTACAATTATCTCCTTTCATCAGTACTGGAAAATACATTTTCTTGAAATCAGTCAGTACATGTATAAAGCACATATACTTGCACATATACACATACAATTCTACATTCTAAAATACATGGAAATTCAATATTGTACACCATACACATTACTTGTACTTGTAGCCCTACATACATATTGGAAGACGTTTTAGTCCAGCAAGTATTCATGCCTTTATTTGCCAACTTCATTGTGCAAACAATATCTTCTCAAACATGATGTCTTCAAATAATGGAAGGAAAATGGTATGCTTATGAAACCCTGAAGGAAAAAAAGACGGGTTCTCTCTTGTCGCAAAGAGATGGGTAAAACAATTTTTGAAATTTGTTCATGCATAATAAAAGCAATTATATTTTTCTATACACTGCTTCCCAGATCGGGTAGATAATTTCCAAGTTTCCATTCTAATACTCTCGGTCTCACACAATAAATGAATTACATGTATCACCTTTGTATGAACTCAATGGGCCAACATTACATTCTATACAATGGTAGATGGGATCTATAAAAATGATTTTCTCAGAAGAGATTTTCCTTCTTTCAAAGCTTGCCTGCATTTATAATCATAAGGAACAGAATAATTAAGCAATGTCTTGGCTTCTTACATAACAGCCAATTTATTATGCAGGGTGCAAAAAAATTGGTGTTTTTTTTTGTTTTGTTTTTTACACTCCCTCAACTGGCTTCTTAGTAAACTTGCCTAAAATATAGGTAAAACATGGGGATATGCAATCTTCAAACTTTAACTTATTATATGTGTAAAAGGTCCCTACTGAGATACAGTGTATTACAATACTTGTAATAAGGTTGACAGCTCTACATGTACTCATTTATACCAGTATCATTCTTGCTCACTCTAAAATACAGTTTACAACTTCATCAGAGACGTAACTTGTTGTGTAGTAATGTGCCCATGCAGTGACAAATATATATTTTTAAATCAATTCTAAATAACTTGACAAACTTTTCTCATACATCAGGGCATGTCTTTGATCAAATTTTTCTTCCTGATGCCTGAATTAAAACTATCTGTATCTATATAACACAAAAGAATGATATTCATACATATTGTGAACTAGGAGAACCTTTTATATCTACCTGCTTCTAATTTAAAGGAGCACAGTTCAGTAGCGAAAACTTTCTTTACAAAATTATACCATGATTTGAATTTGTCTGCATTGTACTTCTATAAGAAATAAGAATGGTAAAATGCAGTAAAATAATAATGCACAGTTGCATAGTAAATTTAGAATTACTTTAATGCAGGGAAGTTATGTACACCAAGGGTATAGTATCATAACATTATAGGGCTTGTGTATCACCATCAAATGAAAACATGGAGGCATAATAAGGAAACCAGAGAAGAAGTGGAACAAAGAAAAAGAAAGGAAGAATTTAGGAGAAAGAGAATAAATATGAAATGGGATGAAAGCAATAGAAAAGAGAGCATGAACAAACTGGAGTTGAAGAAGAAGAGGATGAGTACGAAGAAGAAGAATCATCTTGAGTTCTGGGATGGACTGGCATTTCAAGAGAAAAGTGTTTTCAAGTAAATTGTACAACATGTTGCGAAAACAAAAGCAAAATAAAATGAGATGAAGAAATGAGAGACAAAATATGGACAAAAAGTGTAAAAAAGGACAGCTTACATACTTGCAAGTAGTAAGAACTTATATGTAATATAATATGTATCTTTAGCATTATATAAAGTTGATGTATATCTACTTACTTATAAATTATATGTACATGGCTATGGATATCACAGAAATTTACTCTTTATCAAAATTTAGACTTTGGTCTCGAGTTGAATCATCTGGGTTTTCACTAACAGTGAACAATGCTAATTTCATGTAAGCACAACCTTTCATCTTGGATATTATCCCCTTCCATGCCACCAGATTTTTGAGCAATTGTCAAAAATGAACTTTCAAGAGTTAAACATTAACTTGCAATCAGTTTTTTTTTCTTGAGCAAACTGGGCCGAGATATATTTTATCGGAATAAACATGATACTGAAGGCACAGATTTTTCTGTATGAGTAAAAATTTTCAAGCCACTCTGGGCCTAAACGAAATGTTCAACAATCAAATTTTGGGGCGGGATTTGCCGCCCACGGCATGGTAGGGGTTAAGAAAAGTGAGAAAATAAAGATGATTTCAGCTGGCAAACTATCCAGAAGCACTATAGCAAAAGAGAACATATAAACAGACAATAGCAATAGAACATAATACAACATTCTGCAGATGCACTGCAGTTTAGAATCGAAAGTAGGGGGAGCAAAACCCATTTCAGGAAACTCTTGAATCTATAAAGACTGCAACTCTTCACTCTGTATTCTCCCACATATTGATGTTGAGACTGCGGTTAAAGCTAATCTCAAGCTTTGGTAAAACAAATTTTGAGGGAAATCGAAACTCAATTGTTTCCATGACGTAGATGAGTTTTGTACACAAGCATAGTACAAAACCTATTTAGTCGTAAACTACTGAATTTTAAATTCCGATATATTTAACACAAAGACTGCCCGGTTCCCCTAAGCAATGGGTTAACAAAAAAAACGTGCTGGATATTACATTCACTGAAAGGCAGAACTCATTATGAGACCGTGAATTATGCACATGGGTCAGCATCAGACTAAACACTCCTTTGCCACAAGCCGACCAATGACAGGAAATTTCAAGAAAAGGTAGCAGATAAACATTTCCTCTTACCATTCAAATTAAATGATAATAGTTCCAGTTACAATTTGTTGTCATTGTGCAACTTTTCTATAAAGCAAAAGAGGCCATATAGAATGTGTAGATTAGAAAAATTGCCTCTGAACTTTTTTTAAAAGAGCCCTTGTTCAAACAATTCTAGTGATGGGTTATTTACACCAGAACCAATCATTATTTTGCTTTTGTCTTTAGTGGTGGGCATGTTTGACAGTTTCAAAGGTTCTAAAAGTAAGGTGAATTTATCTTGCAAAGCGTGTGATGTTCACAACACCTCCAGATTTAAAATGGATTTTACGGACCTGGTAGAACCATCGGGAAGATGAAACATGGTCCATAGGGAAAAGTAAAAAACATTTAGAGAAAAAAGAGATAATGTTGAAATGCAACAAACACCATCATGGCATACAATACGGATCTTAAAAAATTAAATTATACGGCAAGATAACTAAGAAATGACACAGAAGCTGAGATAGAAGTGATGCATAATATTGAATCTGATATTCTCGCCAAGCCCTCATGTCAGTTTTCACTCTACATCATTTCTTACACACCTCCACAAGAGTATTAAAGGACATTCACAAGTTGTATTTGATAATCGTCTGCTTTCTATAGCACTTCAAGACAATGGTCAAAGGTGGTCTGGTACGACATCAAAAGAACAAGGCCAGGTTCAATTACCTCCTCTTACACTTTAACAAAGAATCTATAAAAAAATTCTTAATTTCAGATTTCAAATCTAGAATTTTGTGTATATATACAAATGAAAATGTACAAAGAAAATATTCAGAGCACCTGCCCTAATCATTTACATGTACACATATCCTCAAAATCGGTATATAATTGCACTCAAATAGATGGAATATTTCCAATACAAGTTGGTGTTCTAGAATCGGATGCATAGTCTCAAACGCAGCACCATGATTTCAAACTTCCCTTTTTACAATGTCATCAATCCAACATTTCCCAAGTAAATGTCCAACTTTTACTGTCGACTGATTGTTGTCCAAACAAAACTACAAGCAGATGAAGAAGCACATCATTCCAATAAAGAACCTTTTCTTCTCTCTGATTTGAATATTTCTTTTGAAATTGCATTCAGCGGTGGTTCAGAAAATACTTGTTTCGTTTCTTCACTTCATAATGGATGGGTTTTTTTTGTCATGCATACTGTACTTCACATACATGTATGTGATCTAATAACACACAGATAAGTACATGTAGGATCTTTGTTGCACATTTTTAAAAAACTTTTGAGCCTCATCTGTTAGTCACGGACGGACATTTGACAAATTTTGAAAGTTTGAAGGCCTGTAGAAAATAAGTATTTAATTGAAGTGAGCTATTTTATGTTTCATTGTGAAGGGCATAACTGAAGGAGTTGCCATGGTCGCCTACTAAAATTATAATCCATAAAAATTCAATGTCATGGACGGACAAAATGCCTACTCTTAACCGATCAGGCTCTTTTACTTTTTTCATCCCCACTTGTCATTCATTTACATATTAAAAAAAAAAAACCCACAAAAACAAGGGGATTTATCACAGCATATGTGAACAAGTCTTTTAAGAGGAAGGTATGTTAATCATATAATCAAGATCCTATGAACTGCTACGATTTCGTTGCCGATTCATCTGAATCCTCGTCTGGGGTTCCAAACTCATCCTCCTCTTCTTCTTCCTCATCATCCTCTTTGATGCTTTCTGCATCTTTGCTTGATGGGCCCTCCTGGAGCTGTTGCTTGTCACTGGGAGCATCTGTGGAATCTACAAGAACCAAATGATACAGAAATTGCTATACTGAGTTATATCCCACAATAGAGAAAATGCAATATTTATATCATACTGAATGGCCTTGAGTGGGATACAAGGATATATTGCACGAGCTATGAGCATATTTCACAAGTCGGCATGACGAGTGAAATATTTTCAAAGCGAGTGCGATATACCCTCGTGTCCCATGAAAGAAAAGCCATTCAATATTATTATTATTACCTACATCATGTATATGCCTATCTTGCAGCAATTACAAACACGTCTGTTTGCCTGTCAGTCCCTCGATTTGATTTCAGGTTATTCATACAGGTATGTAATCTGGGCCGAGCAATTGTGACGTAAATTGTTTAATCCTTACTGAGCGCATGCACTTTGATAAAAGCGCACTGACCAGGCATGCAGTACGGTATAACATTGCACGGCAAATTTAGTACAGTAGCATATGGGGAATTTGGTGTTTCATTCAATATGCCCTGATATTGCACGCGCAAATCAAGCGGAAAAAATATGCGTTTTTAATGCACCGTAAAATGCCTTTAATATATAGGTAATAATGACTTCTATCCCACATTACAACAGAATATATTTGCAATATTATACAAATTTATACCGTCATGCGAGAGTTTGGTTGGAAATATGGTCCCTGAGGTGACGTGACTGCGCCCCTCATGAAAATAGTCATCTTCACGTTTAACCAGAGACTCGAATGTAGGCAATATATATATGATTTATATCTGTCATCATGAATAAAAGCCTAATTCTACTCATCTACTTGATCATCTGCACTGTACCGCACCACGTACATACATTAACAGTTTAAAGAAGTGATGAATTTGCACGGATATCAAATGCGTAATGATGACATCGTCACAACCGATACGATGCATGCATGCTGCCTAAAACAATACATACACGCAAATGAATGTCGTCACAATGTAGTACGCGCTCAGGCTGTCGCGAGTCGATGGGGGGCGGAAAAACAAATTGTTCATTTTTTCCCGCTGACATCATCGAAAAGTTCACTTTTTCCCTCTGATGATGGGGAAAAAATGAACTATTCGATGACGTCAGCAGGAAAAATGAAGTAGACGGCAGGAAACGGCTTTCTAGTAAAACTATTCATTTACGATGAGGAATATAATGAACTATATTCTACATGTCAGGAATCTTGCAACAGGAGCATTAAGTCAATATGGGGTCACAAGACTGGAGATGACTGCCTATCCAGGCAGAGCTGCAGCAAAGGTAACGGGATAGTCTTTTTGGGAATCCACTTTTTGTTGCGGCTTGAAAGAATAGTCTTTTTTGTAAATGCCACACAGACATCAATGCCAAGAGAGAATGGTGAAGTTTTTGCAAAATGTGTATGTAACTATAACGTTAGACGAGCAGCTCCACAGTATGGACCTTACTACCATGTCACAAATAGCAGTATGTAGGTCACTTATTTTACTTGTAGTTAGTGCTGGGACTAAAAACCGGGTACCCGGGTTCCGCCCGAGAGCATCGGGTCCCGGGTCAAAATATTACATACCCGTTTCCCGAAAATAAGTATTTAATGATTACTCATGTATGTAACATGACAAGGCGGTAGATAACGTCGACCAGCCATTCAATATCTACATGTAAATATTCATGTAGCGCCCCACTGCAGTGATGCGCTTTCGAGTTTTTCCCAGTGTTAATAGCTTCTTAAGGGTAAATGTAAGCTTGTAATTTGTGTTATATGATTTTCGGGTAACCGGGAACCCGCCCGAAAAATCGTCGGGTTCCCGAATTGAAAAAATACCCGAAACTCCCACCCCTACTTGTAGTATGACTTAGTCCAGAGCATGTGGGTGTAATAGTTCATAATGAACTTGCTTAAAGCATTATTTATATTGGATACTTTAGCAAATAATCACCTCCTTGAATAAATCAGGGATTATTTGCTTACTTCATTTACACATCTAGGTTGAATTGAAGCACTTCTATAAAATCGGAAGGAGGGATTTAAAAGAGAGATTCTGTTCTGCCTACAAGTAACATCCTTGATAAAAATGAGAAAATCAGAATATTGTCTTAAGGGCAATTATAGCTTCTATTGGCAAAGTAGAGCCATGTTCACATATGACAGGATGAACCACCCAATGCCAGGGCAAAATAAAAATACATTTTAAGTGTGAATGAATGGCAAGAAATAGGTGCACTCAACAGAGGCCCCCTATTCACACACTCTTATTGATGTGTTATAAGATGGAGAAATGTAAAGTGCATTACATTTTTATTGTGCTGCAGCATTTTCTATGTGTGTGTTTTGTTTTTAAGCATGTGTGAATAAAGCTTAATTGAGGGAACAATATTCTGAATCCACAGCTTCTCTGCTGTGGAATAACCTTCCTCCATTCATAAAGATGGCTCCATCTATTGCACCAAACTGCAACAAGAACCACCCTATTTCTTTCTATTGTATATAGTTTATGAGGTTTAAAAGGACATTTCACTTTTGACTAAAATTAATTTTTCCTTTGAAAATTTCACTTATTTTTGTTCCGTTAATTTTTTGAAAAAAATTAGACTACAAAATATGTAAAATAACAATACACAAAATGAATACCTTTAATTTCTTTACCCATTGCCTACCAAATTCTCTCATTCCCTATAGGCTGTCTGATTCCCATAGGCAATGGGTTCATTTGAATTTTCATTGATTTTTCTTACCTTCTACACTCTCCTCTATGTGGGCTTGATCTACTGTTGGCCCTTGACTTGAATCTACTCTATCTTTGGCTTCAGCATCCTCACGGTGTAATGAATCCATTACTTCAGTCTCTTCTTTCAGCTTCTCTTTGTGTCCACTTTGTCCATCTTCGATCCTTTCTACCTCATCGTCCACTGCTGTAGCATCTTCTGTAGATTTGTCTTTAAGTTCATCCTCTTCCTCATCATCGTTATCTTCCTCTTTCTCTTCTTCTTCTTCCTCCTCCTCGTCCTCCTCCTCCTCATCACTATCATTTTTCTCCACATGACCCTCTGTTGAAGTAACCCTTTTTCTGACAGATTTCCGACCATTGTCTCTATCACTGTCATCATCATCAGGTCCTAGGAAATCATCTAGGGCTTGCTGGTCATCTCTACCGATGGTGATCTCAAAGTCATCAAGTCTGTTCTCCAGTTCCTGGGATGACTGCGTCACTGGTGCTGTGGAAGAAAGAAAATAGCGTGATCAAGCACAAAGGAACAAAACTAATGAAATAGATATCTACTCTCATCATCTTCGAATGGTCTTAAGAATTAATTTAAGTGTAGGGCTTCTTGGTCACCCCTGAAGATGCTAAGCAGAAAGTCATCCAGGGATGGCTGAGTCACTGATGCTGTAGAAGAAGGAAAATAGCTTGATGAAGTACAAAACTAATACAAATAGATGTCTGTCGTCATCGTCGTCAGATCCTCAGAAGTCATCTAAGGCTGCTTGGTCATCCCTGCAGATGGTAATCAGAAAGTCATCCTGTCTGTTCTCTAGTTCTTGGGATGACTGAGTCACTAATGCTGTGGGAGAAGGCTGTACATAAATTAGCATGATCAAGTACAAAGGAACACATAATCCAGGGCTCCATACCAACCTTTTTCCCACTGGGGTCCAAATTTAAATTTGTAAGGTCTACGAGCATGGGACCCTCTGTATAATTCCCAACTTTTTTTCTTTTTCTTGGGGGGAGCCCATGTGCACCCATGAGCATCTGCTGGTGTCAAGCATAATTGCTTTATTTTAAGGGATTCTTTTTAATATCAATACATTGTACCTCATAGGAAGATAGGCAGTAGTGAGAGAAGAGTCTACATATTCCAAACTCAGTTCAACCTATCTCAACAAAGGGAGATGGTGACATTCATTCTAACTGTTTGGCTAATATTCATGACACTTTATCGTCAACAACTACATGAATAAACGTTATAAGCATCTCAATCCAGTGTTAACCTACGGAAGTGAAACATGGACAATAACCTCAGACATGAGTAAACGCTTGGAAAGCTGTCAGTATGGTTTTCATAGAAATAATGAAGATTCCATGGACAGATAGAGTGGGTAATGAGGAAGTGTCGAGAAGAGCGGAGGTGAAAAGAAAACTGATTAATGAGATAAGGATTCGACGGATGAGATTTATGGGACCCTTGATACCCTTGGAGAGAATCTAGGATTGACAGGAAAGATCAAGGGAAAGAGGAGTAGAGGAAGGAGAAGAGTACTATGGATG
Organism: Heliocidaris erythrogramma; assembly: GCA_025617745.1. Classification (NCBI taxonomy): domain Eukaryota; kingdom Metazoa; phylum Echinodermata; class Echinoidea; order Camarodonta; family Echinometridae; genus Heliocidaris; species Heliocidaris erythrogramma. The sequence goes on along the minus strand of CM046866.1, from coordinate 38,279,734 downwards.
GATAGTCTGCAGAGATGGTTAGAGGAGAGCTGAGTGAAAGACCAGGGAAAAGAGCTAATGGGAAGGCATGAAACAGACAGCTGTGGAATGACATGAAAGCAAATGTCAATAGATATGGCACCCAGAGAGAGAGAGAGAGAAACATCTCAAATTGTACCTGACATCTTTCCATGTGTTCGGTAATGAGCCATATCAGCAGCAAAGACTTCTTGGAAGGCTTTCTGTCTCTCTTTCTTCTTAGCATCCTCTTGGTCTTCCACTCGACGGAACTTCTGGTTGTATTCATCAAGCAGACGCCCTGTCAATTACAAGAGAAAAATAGTGCGTAAAAATTAAGTTTACAAATAAAGCACTGTAAGACACAGTACTAGTTTTAAAACTGCTTTGTAAAGTTTGTATGAATATTTTGTTTACATTTTGTTTGAATTTATTTTGTTTGCCTTTTGTTTGCGTGTATTCAGTTAAGTTTTTACTAATTTCTACTCTATTACCCTTCATTATTATTTAAAGAAACATATGTTAGAATTAAATATATTTAATTAAATGCTGTCAATACATTATCATACCTTATCATCATACACTATTATCATACATCATTTCCATATATTGATACCATACCTTCCTTTTATGAGAATACAATTTGGAACATCATCAACATCTAGTAACTTTGAACTCCTGAAATTAATAGGATTACTTACAAATTACTTGTAAAATCTTACCTCTTCTCTGTTGCCTCTCTTTTCTACATGGAGAATAACAGAGAATAGAAATTAAATCAATATTGGAATACCAAAATTACATACATAATCTACAGCTGCCACTACATAACCTGGCCTGGAGATGTAGTGAGTACCAAATTTGAGTCTTTTATACCCATCCATACAAAGTTTTCAAAAATAATTTAGATATTACAAAGAAATTATAGAAACTGATAGGACTTCTCAAGGTGATAACTGAGTAACTGAGTGTTGATAAATGTCATATCTAATATTTGAAACTTTAAACTCCTACAAATAGTCACAAAGCTCTACACTGATCAATGCAAACACTTGGTAACCTATAAGTTCGTTAAGGTTCATGCCTATGACATCTACAAACTGACCTGTACGGCTGATACTGTACGTCAATTTGACTTGCCACAAGAAGGCTAGTGGAACATGAATTTATCTGTTCAAATGGTTGGAAAACTTTCTACGTTCTTACTATATAAATAGGCTTTACGTTTTTCACAACACATCTCTTAGAACAACCAACTGACTTTGCTCAGCTCACTACAAAAATTTCATCAATTTATGTAAATTGTGTCCATGTTAGAATTTTCATAATACTAATACCGGTGAAAGTCTGATAGCTTTCTCATGCTACATAAACAGTTTGGGCAGCTGTATAAGTCCATACCCTTTTCCATAATTTTTGACAGAGAATACTCTACACTTACGATTTTTGCTCCTTGTATTTCATGAACTCTGCCAACTGTATCTTCTTGTTGCCTAGCAACTCCTCCTCCTCGCAGGTATCCTCCAGGCACTTCAACATGCTCTCAATCTCCTCAAAATCAGCTTCCAGCTTTCCTGTATTGTAATATCAAATCAAGTACGCACTACAATGTTTATACTTCATAATTTAATCAGCATGCTCTCAATCTCCTCAAATTGGCTTACCTGCGATTGTTTCATCACATCCATTATTTACAACATATTCATACTTCATGATATTGTCTCTTGAAAGCCAGAAGGGTGTTAACTGTACCAATATGTAAAAGTATATAAAAAGCTAATGCCCTTCTGACTCTAAGCAGATGACATGAAGTATGTCATTCGCCCGGTACAAGATAGGGCCAATTATTTATTATTCCGATGATTCAAAACCAACCAATACACAAATTACACTTTAAGTACTACATAATCCATCCACCCCAATAACTTCTAGACAAACTTTCTTTCAAGATACAATTGCATAACAAGTACTCAACTTTTATTTTTAGATACATCCAACAGACCCCACTACATAACTCACCTAGTGTGACTGCCAGGTTTTGTATCTGTGTCACCATATCAGGTACTTCTTGTAGTCTAGTCTGAATCTGCTTCCATGCTTGGATCTGTTTGTCATGCTGCTCTACCATATCCAGGATAACCTTGTCAGTTTTCTAAGTGGCATGTGTGAAAAAGAGTAATCTGGTCATCAAAGTTATGATCTAATACTTTGTGCATTTACAGGCCATCAGAATGAACATTAAAGGGAGTGGCAAGTCGTAATCCATGGGCCTGACCAGTTGGCCTGACTCGGGGAAATTCGGATACAATCAGGTCCAATCGTGCGCTACCAAAGAAATGTTATTGCCGGATTCCTCGCGCGATCGTTAACTCGAATCCCTCCATACGCAACCGACCAATGAGATTCAAATACTGGAATAAAGAACGCGCGATCTTGTTTACTCAAATTTGGGTCAATGTGCGAACTTTTATTAGCTGCGCACGATAAATTGAAGTCGCTTTGAACTTTGATCCAGAGAAAGGAGCAGCCAACTGTAAAAGCGCCCATAGATTGCGACTTGTCGCTCCCTCTAACATACAGCCATACAGGGGTTGGGCTAGCTCAGCACAAGGGCAGACTCAATATCATGCGGTGATCAGGTTTCACTCTGTAAAGCCACACATTGTACCTCTACATAGCCTGAAATTTCATGTTTTGTAGAATCCCACCACTTGAAATTTTGACAGTACCTCTCCTCTAAATATTTCCCAAACTCCTATCAAAGAATCTTGAAAATTTATTTTTCAAAAGATGTACACAATTCTAAAATTCATGCAAATATTTGCGACACATTCAGCTCTCTTGCCCAACTTGACCTAGATTTTCCGCCGAGTCCAAAATGTCCCTAGTACCGAGTTGGCCTGGATCTGAATGTGTTTATAAAACCAGCATTTGCCTAGCAATTGCTGGCAAAGAAGAGCAACATCTTGCTTTTTGCGAGCAAGTGCTTCCTCAGGACCAGCAATTGCCTGCTTGAATCATCAAGCATTGGTTTTTTTTTTCTTCAAGATTCTCTCATGGTAGATTATCTGAATATTTCAAGAGGTATCTTAAAACATATCAAAAGTGTAAACTGTGTTATATTCAAAGTATACTTTTCAAGTTTTCATGTACAGGGCGATTCCGTGCAATGTGACCTTGGCCCATATGACATATGACATTTATCCATATATTTCATCAATAAATGAAAAATCTCTTGATATGCCTATGACTATATATAGGTAGTGATACCAGAAAGCTTCACTATTCAATGGTCATATCAAAAGAGTTTTCATTTTTTTAATGAAATATGTAGAAAAAAGACATATGTCATACGGGACACATTGCACAGAATCGCTCAACTAATCTGTTTTGTAACGCCCTTTGATCAGCTGTGAATTACACAGATATACATGTAAAAAAACAATTTTATTATAAATTATTAGAGTGATGTTTTACTTGAAAAGTATATGTCAGTTAAGATCAGCTGTTATCTTACCAAAGCTTTGTCTGCGGAAAATTCAATGTTGACATGGAGCTGGGTCCACATCTGTTGAAACCTTCAAAACAAATTTGAATAATAACAATTTTACAAAGCTTCCCATAATAGTAAAAAAATATGTTTTATCTCCTTGCAAGTAAATTTGATAATCTTCTGACACTAATCTATTGTATTTCCTTTTGTTTTCTTTAAGAAAAAAAAATTCTTTAAATTTCAAGAGGACCCTGTTATGGGAGCAAGTCATGGACATTCTCTTCTGACTTAAAAACATGCAACATATCATAAGACTACCACCTTGTCTTACAAATTGAATATTGGTAGGCAGTAAAAAGATATTCATACTTGTCAGCCATAGCAATCAAATCATAATCTGACACTATTTATTACTAACTAACCAATCTTTTTTTTAAAGTATAACAGATAATGAAGAATATACAGAAGATATATATTTTGAAAAAGTATAAGTTATATGCCCCCTACAATTTACCTGTTCAGGATTTCATCCCCAGCATCTACACATTCTGGTTTCAAAGCTGACAGACTGGAAGAAAAGAAAAATTAAAAAAATAAAAAGAGCAATGAAACATGGAAGGGTCCCACTGGGGTTAGTTTCACTGACCACATTTTGTGCCAACAGAATGACTTTGTCACAACTGGCATTAATTTAGATATTTTTCTACTTGCATTATTCTCGCTATCTTTTTTTCAAAGTTTTAAATTTCAAATTTTGTTTTTGGTGTTCAAAACACAAGCTCTGCTTTTCGGAACTTTGTCTCCTTCTGTATTGATCACTATAAAAACATTGTCATTTTGTAAGTAGAAAATAAATGTGAAATAATTGCTCATCACAGCTGGGTAAACTGACTGGTATAAAGGCCAGCATCAAGTTATTTGCAGCAGCTAATCATAAGCTTGTTCTATTTTTCATGCACTTTGTTTCCCTTTGTTCATATTTGAAATGTTTGATTTCGGCCTTCTGTTCATTCTAATATTTTACTCTTTTGAGTGCAAGAAGAAAATCTTCAGTAAAGGTACTTCATCCCTTTTGAAACCCTAGGTTGTGTGAGTATGCAATAAAATACAAAAGAATTAAAATTGGCAAACTTGTGCAGATGAGAAAAGGATTCTGATTTGCTTTCAGGCAAGTAATAACAACAATTTGGTAACACTTTATTTTTACTCGAATAAAATGGTGTAATTTTAAAAATTATATTTTGACCGTTACTGGTACATGTACTTGAGCAGATTTCTGAATAGCTCCTTCGACAAAAGCAAGATTTCATGTCTTACAAAGAAGTCATGGAACTTGTGACCTTGAAATTTAATTTCATCTACAGGATGTCTACTAAACCTGTGCAAAGTTTCAAACTATATTGTGTAAGTCAGCAAAATGATGAAATATCTTTAAAGGTATTCTTTGAATTTGCGGTACTAATCATTTCTTCAGATACAAAACGGTACTTTTTTAAAAACGAAAAACAGAATATGCATGGAATCCAAAGCATTGCACAGGAAATAAGACTTTTATTAACTGCAGAGAAAAAGTTTTTACTATCCCTGATATTGAACAAAAATAACTTCACAGAAGAAAACAAAAAAAAAAAGACTAAAAAGACAAAAACCATGTCAAAATCCTCTTCATTAAAAAAAAAGAACTTACTCAGCTGTTTTGCTGTCAAGAACATGCAAATCACCAGGCAGTCTATGAAAATGAAGAAAAAAAATATAATAAATTTAATATCACATTAAGAAAATTATTTTTTAATGCGATACCATGTCATTTTATTATACATCAAAGCAACAGAAAGTGAAAGGTATTTGTATATCATGTTGAGTCATTTTGTATCAAATGTCAAATCTATTCATAAATATAATAAAACCTAAAAATGTTTCACAAGCATGATATTTCCTAACATTTCATTTCAAATTTGTAACTACAAGCAATAAACTGTAACTTCGCTTTCACAGAATGCCAACCCAATACTCCTATGGAGTATATTCTTTATAATTGCACTGTACTTTATACTTATTTATTCCCAAAATGTTCACAGGTACATAGAATTATTGCATGATAATCATACATAAAGGAACCAACAATTAACAAAAGCTTGTACATGTGAAGGTTGATCTGGTTCAATACATCATAATCTGAAGACAATATAGTACTGTTACCGAATTATATGGAATATAATAATGATTTTTATTAGGATCAACAGGTTTACCACATGTATCAAATAGAAATGCAGATTATGAAACATAATTCAACCTCAACAAATATATCATTCTATCTGAATTAGTTGTCCATGAAAATCACTTACTTCTTTGATCGTCCAACCTCTCTAGCCTTCTCACTAAGTGACTTCAATCTGTCAAGAAAAAGGGACATCAAATTTATTATTAGGTCATTGCAAAACAAATTTTTTGTTCCAACACATAAAATTACAAAAAATACATTCTTTCATAATGCATGAAGAGGTAGAACAATAGCCTATCCACAATGTACTTGGAGTACTGCATGACAGATAAAGAACTCGGAATAAATATGGAAACAATCAATATTGCAGTGTACAATAGATGGGAGAGTTGTCCCCTCAACATACACAGACATTACAACTTCCAAACATTCATAACTTTCTTAAAGCTAATGTATAGTTTTGGTAGCAAAGAGAAAATTGAACTTGTTAAATGTAGTCTCATGTTGTTCTCCTCATATCGAAAGATATTTGTAAGAGATCATTTGGTGTTAAATGGGTACTGGCAGGAATTAATTCCTTGAATGCTGTGAGCGCCGAATCGGCAGCCTAGCCTTGAGCACCATTCATGGTGGATATGAGCGCTATAGAAATATCCAATATTATTATTATTATCATTATTCCATCTATGATTTCCAGTAAATTTCAGTGTACATGTAAATATGTGTACAGAACACTAGATCACTGCCCTACACTAGGTTGTCAATCTGAAGGAGAAAATCCTATCAAATTAGCCCCTAAATATAATTTCGGTCCTGAAAAGGGTTAACAATGAACTTACCCAGCATTCAAGTCAAGCTGGACAGAATGTATCTTCTCCTTGAACTGGTCAAACATTTTTCTTCCAATAACTCCAAATTCATGGGTGAATAGCTGAAAATCGGCTGAATGGGCAAAAGACAGAAAAAAAAGAGAAGGCATACTTATGTCATGAAAAAACAATGTAAATCCCCTTTACACTAATTTCTTGTACAAGGACAAGTTTTCTGCTTGCTGTGGTCTACACTTTGTCTTTGACACATCCCTGATGAAACCATTCAACAGTTTAACATTCTGGCAACTGGCACTTAAAAGATAAATGTTTATATTGACAAAAGAAGTGATTGCCAGACTATAGTACTCTACTAGATCTATATCTGTGAGGGATAAATGTAGACTAGATCTAGACCTGGGGGTTGTTTCGTCAAACCGTCATAACGACAAGATCAGCGACATCTCGACACTGTCGTTAAACTTGTTCGCTAAGTGTTTCACAAAACTGTCTTTGCCAAGACCAGCGACAACTTGCCTGACAAGTGACTTTTCGATATATATCCCAAACTTGTCATATCTTTTTAGAACGCCATCACAAGCAAGCTTTTAGTAACTGGCAGTCTATGGACTGCGAAAAAATGAAAAATGTATATTTAGAGAAATTATTTCCTGATCTCCAAACAATTTCCTTTATCAAATAGTTTTTACTAAATGTTTATATTATCACAAAAGTATCCTTGAGTTTTTTCAATTTTATAAATTCTAAGATGCCATTACTAACACATCTTGTCATGTAAACAGGATGTTTCTATTATCAGTATCAATTTTCCCTGCCATTTTTTACATTTTGGAACAATTTGGGAAAACTGAGCCTCAAAATCTTTTTGAGTAATGGACGATAAATCCGATGGACTGTGATAAAGTTTTAGGCGATGAATATCGTATATCAAGTTGTTGTTTATCATGTCTTTGTTAAAAAGTCTGTCAGGTCCATGAGAATATGACCGTCATGGAGTTGATTTGATGAAATGACCCCTTGATCTATACCGGTAACTCTTTCCAACTCCTACATGTACATGTAGCTGTTACCAGACCAAAAGCTTCAGTCTCTTGTATTGTTAGTTGTTCTGTGGGCGTGGAGACTACGTCTGGCTCCGCTGACCATTTAAGTTACATGGGGAAGGTAGACAAATATCAATTCTGATCTAAAGAATTCCCTATACCAGATGGTTATTTTTTAATTTTGTCTAAGCTGTTACTGTATGATGGGAGGACCTAAAGCTATGCACTTTGTTTCCAGCGGCTAAAAGTCACTTTTTCAATGATATATCTTGGTTCTACATACATGTACCGGTACTCTTAAATTAAATCCCTGAGAATATTACGACGGACAAATATCAATAACATTAATTTTCAAGTCGATGCCGATACCCATGTCAACATTGGTCGAAAAAATGAAAGGGTCCTATTAAAAGCTACGCACACGTAATAAATGAATGCAAATCTTGATTTTGAAGCTGGCCAATGCGAATTTCAACCCGATTTCCAAATAATGATAATATCACAAAAATAAAGGAAAGCTACCCATTCTCTTTGGAAAACGTAAATGATCTTGCTGCTCAGTCACACCAAAAGTTTGGCACATTGAACGCGTCGTATTGCGCATATTTGAGGGGTGCATAGCTTTAGGACCTACTGTACGCAGCTTTAGGACCCCTGACCATAAAAACGGGCCGTATTCTGAAAACGATGTTATCTTTAATGTTAGTAAATTGTCATAACAAATCAAAATCAGGACAAGTCATTGGTTAATGATTGCGCAAAGATGGTTGTGCTCGCATAAAGTTAACAGAGACATCTGCGCAAGCATCAATGATTAGTGTTTATTGCATGCAATTTCATTTTTTTATGACAATTAACATAGTTTTCCTTAACATAAAATATAACATAGTTTTCAGAATACGGTACTGCCCCAGAAATTTTGCATGCATGAAACTTTCGGGAATTTTGCAAGTGGTCAAGATTTGCAAAAGTTTCATGCCGCGAATTAATCAAATCACAATTGAAACAACATAAAATTATTGCAATTTGCGAAAGTTGCTTGCAGCAAAATTGGCTGTCATTAACGATTCACCAAAGTTTCGTTTCTGGTTTTACAGTTTATGATCCCATCATCATACATGTACCGTATGATGTAATATCTTATTCACCATTTCACTGGCAACTAGATCTAGAGACAGTCTACTCCAACGTTAGACAGAAGAATTGGTCTCTTTTGTTTGGGGGATATGCTGCAGCCAGCAATGCCAATGACAATATCACACAGTTTATGACAAACCTTAAACATGTTAAAGAGAAGGAGGACTGATGACGTTAGTCGTCGACAAGACTCTAGAGCCATGACCTGGGCTAATGACTGAGAACCGAGCCTGCAACATCAAATTAGGCCTATAGTATTTTCACTGCATTGGTCAACCTCAGTCACCTATGGCTCTGGCAACTTGAGTCACGTGCATTGCACATATTTTTGCGGGAATGAATGAAGCTATCAACCATTCACAGCTATGAATTTTCATTTTATGCCATATTTTAATTTAAAGGTGTTACTCGGAGATGTACAAACAAATCAAAATGCAATAAATTTGGTATCAACGGAAAGGGGAAGATGCCCTAAAACATTCCATCAACATTTGAAATCCATCTGTTTCACACATATACGATTCATACAGCTACAGTACAGTCAAGTCGTATCAGGCGTAAGGCTGTCCCGAGAATGACGTCATTTTTCTAGTGCAAGAATTCTCGCTTTCGTGGCTCATCTGAGACCCTGTCAGGGGTCTTGAAAAAGGCAGTGGCTATTCTTACGACGAGTCGTAAGAATGATTTTCCGGCTATTCTTACGACATGCGCATACGCTCCATTTTCGTACTCTGTACACACTTCATTTGTTGAGTAAAAATCTCTGTCTCCTCAGCCTTTTCCATATTATATCTGTAATTCTGTAGAGAGAAAACATTGGTTAGTCACAAATGAAAAAAACGACAAATGACAAAGCTGGGAATCGAACCTGGGTCCTCGATATTGCCAGTCCTCTGACTTAATGATGTACCTGTCATGCCTGTGAGAACGGGGTAACCTCGCTAGTCATAAGGACCGCTAGTCATAAGGATCAGTGGCTCATAAGGACCGCTAGTCATAACGTGTAATTTCCTATACCTGTAGGGTCGCTATTCATAAAGCGAAAAGGGGGTCACTATTCATAAACTCATAAGGAGCATTATTCATAAGGATTGCTATTCATAATATGAGAAGAGAGTCGCTATTCATAATCGAAGAAAAGGGTCATTACTCATAAGGGCCGCTATTCATAATAAGTCATAAGGGTCGCTATACATAATACAGATACAGGGTCGCTATTCATAATACCAAATCGGGGTTCTTAATCATAAGGGTCGCTATTCATAAAGGTCAATATTCATAAGGGTCGCTATTCATAATCGGAGAAGAGGGTCGCTATTCATAATCGGAGAAGAGGGTCGCTATTCATAATCGGAGAAGAGGGTCGCTATTCATAATCACAGAAGAGGGTCGCTATTCATAATCACAGAAGAGGGTCGCTATTCATAATCGGAGAAGAGGGTCGCTATTCATAATCGAAGAAGAGGGTCGCTATTCATAATCAGAGAAGAGGGTCGCTATTCATAATCAAAGAAGAGGGTCGCTATTCATAATCAGAGAAGAGGGTCGCTATTCATAATCGAAGTAGAGGGTCGCTATTCATAATCACAGAAGAGGGTCGCTATTCATAATCGGAGAGGAGGGTCGCTATTCATAATCGGAAAGGAGGGTCGCTATTCATAACCGAAGAAGAGGGTCGCTATTCATAATCACAGAAGAGGGTCGCTAATCATAATCAAAGAAGAGGGTCGCTTTTCATAATCACGAAAGAGGGGCTCTATTCATAATCGAAGAATAGGTTAGGGTTAGGATTATTTGTCAAATATTGTAATATGATTTTCATTGTTCAATGAACACTCAAATATGAAAGAACAAAAATAATAATATTGGATTGGATCTAGACACCCCACGGCTGTGTCGAGCCAATATGGGGACGGGCGATGAAACAAATACACCCCTTAAAAACAGGCGAGAGCGAAAAAGCGTGAGGAAGCGGAGGAAGAGAACGATAAAAGCTACGAAATTTGCGTCAGTTTTCGCGCTTCCCGCGGTGAGGGGGAAGTTACTCCCCATCCATGCATCCACCCCTGATACATGCAGTGCAGCATTGCGTGGGTGTCGAACTAACTTTCCGCCTAAAAGGAGGTGCTACATGTACGAGCCTTTATCTTTCTCCCAAATTTGCTACAAAACGTCGGAGGGACCCCCCCCCCCTCTCCATGCACCCACCCCTGTTACATACAGTGCAGTATTGCGACGAGCCATTATCTTTATCTCAGATTTGCTATAAAACGTCAGAGCTTTCGCACTTCGCGCGGGAGGGGGAAAACCATATAGTTACATACCCCTAACCACTCTATGGGGGAATCTCCCCCTCCCTGCATCCATCCCCCTGGGGAGCACGCAAAGAGTGCTCATCACCAAATTGGCACGCTTCGCGGGCTCACAAACGCCCCATATTGAAAAATCCTGGCTACGCCTGTGTCACCCTCCCCCCCCCCCCCCCCCATCAGTCCGATCACGTTGCGCTATTCTACCCATCTTGTTTCGGTACAAGCACATAGTACTGACAATTTTCGTCAAAGCAATTCATAAATGGCATAATCTGTGTGCGGGTGGCGGGGGGGGGGGGGGTGCTGTAGTAGGTGTTGCCACCAGGTGTTGTTCTATCATGTCCATAATCCTCAGAGATAGGCGATATAGCTCAGAGGTCGAACAGTGGCTTTGTAACTGAAGGATGCGTGTTTGAAACCAGGATGCACTCATGTCCTTTGGTAAGGCATTAACCTCAAGCCCCTCGGAGAGGACTTAACCCTAATAGGCCCGGGGGCGGATTCCCCCCCCCCCCCTCGACGTTTCGCGTAATATGTTCGCATCGCGAAAAGCAGTCACCACGCCGCTTCACTACCTTTTTCTTTCAAGTCTTGCACAACTTTTGAGACCAAATTTGTGATGTCCGCGCGTGCGGTTCCGGAGTTACCCAACATTTCGTAAGTGCAAAATTGTTCAAAAACGTGATTTCGTGTACAAATCCAATCCAAATTGTGTTTCCAGCTAAAATTCATAAATGTTTCATTATTTTTACTTTTACTGTTTAAAAACAATTAATTTTATGTTGTTTAGGATTAAAATAGTGTCGCCGACAAATTCCATCGAAAAAACAATAAAAAACATAAGAAAAAAAGGATCTTAATAGATCATTTTTACCGGTTTATTTGATCAGAATTTGACAAAGAGTCTCTATACCAAATATTAGCAGTTTTGGGGCTTTATTTAATTAATTAGAGCAAATTAATTTTACGCATAAATTAGCATAATTAATTAGTTATTAAATTTTTCGGAGAAATTGACTATACAGTTTTGTAGATTACGTGGTCGGCGACGTGTGTGCCGATTTTCGTTGCGAATGCGCGGTGGACGGCCGAGATCTTAGGGGGCGGAATCAGCCCCCCACCCCCGGCTGTGAGATGGGTCTAAATAACCCGGCTCTATTAGGGTTAAAGCCGTTGGTCCTGTGGTTGTTTACATACAACCAATATGCTTTACAGTATAAAGAAATGGGAATAAATTTGATAGAATTGAATTAAGATCAAACAAACATAGAAAATACATGATGCGCATGCCCTTGTAATGGGGGGGGGGGTGGCCTCTCCTCCCACGTACATGTATGGATTAGACATCGGGTTTTTTTAATTATTAAGGCACTGGCAAAGCGCCTTTCAAAGTGTGGGGAGTATTGATAAATATAGTTCACTTTTTTCGAAAAAAGGGATATATTTGACAAAAACAGGAAATGCATTGTATAGAGCTTTCTTAAATACAATACCGTTGGGCCTTTGGTTGTCCTTCCTCCATATCCCTTTCTTATTTGATTTAAATGACAACCCTCTTCTTTGATTATGAATAGCGACCCTCTTCTGTGATTATGAATAGCGACCCTCTTCTCCGATTATGAATAGCGACCCTCTTCTGTGATTATGAATAGCGACCCTCTTTTGTGATTATGAATAGCGACCCTCTTCTCCGATTATGAATAGCGACCCTCTTTTGTGATTATGAATAGCGACCCTCTTATCCGATTATGAATAGCGACCCTCTTCTGTGATTATGAATAGCGACCCTCTTATGTGATTATGAATAGCGAGCCTCTTTTGTGATTATGAATAGCGACCCTCTTCTTCGATTATGAATAGCGACCCTTATGAATATTGACCTTTATGAATAGCGACATTTATGAATAGCGACCTTTATGAATAGCGACTCTATTTTCGTATTATGAATAGGGACCCTTATGATTAACGACCCTGATTTGGTTTTATGAATAGCGACCCTCTTTCCATATTATGAATAGCGATCCTTATGTCTTATTATGAATGGCGGTCCTTATGAATAATTACCCTTATGAATAGCAACCCTTATGTCTTATTATGAATAGCGGTCCTTATGAATAATTTTTTTTGGCGATCCTGGGTTTTAGCGGTCTAAATTTATTTTAGGTTGCTAACTTCAGCTCGTCTATGCCCTAACCCTAACCCTAACCCTAACCCTAGTTAGCAACCTAAAATAATTTAGACCGCTAAAACCTAGGATTGCCTTTTTTTTTATGAATAGCGGTCCTTATGACTAGCGAGCAGACCCCGTGAGAACGAGTTGACATCGAAGGTGTTCAAAACATACATGTATAAATACCCTAAGGGCCTAACCCTAAACCTAACCCTAACCCTATTCTTATGACGGCGCAGAGTACGAAAATGGAGCTTGTGCACGCGTCGTAAGAATAGCCGGAAAATTATTCTTACGACTCGTCGTAAGAATAGCCACTACATGTAGGCCTACCCACTCACGGGTACATTACTGTAAAATAATTGGTATTTTCTGTCGCGTGTAGTAAAGGTATGGGGGGGAAAATAAGATAAATATTTTAAATACTTGCTTTCAAATTCAGCCCTTAAAAATCTCACTCCTACCTCAAATGGCCGTTAGGAAGAGCTTTTGATATTTACAGCAAAATCCAAAGTCAAAATCGGCCAATATAATTTTTGTCCACGAAGAAACTCGGGATCGCAAGGGCACATCGATCTTTACGATCGCGCACACAGAAAATCGGAACTTTTCCGTGTACGCCATAGGGACCGAATTTTTGAGGACAAAACTCTTTTGGGGAGATGTCAGCGCCCGCGGCGACCAGGAAATGTACACAATGACTCCGATAGCTCGTTTCGCGAGAATCAACAGTAAATTAAGGATTTCATTTTTGTAAATATCTTTTCCAACATTGGTGAGTTGAATTTATTGCATTTCTTGGATATTTTGGGGTCGGTTTTTGAAAATTAAATGCCGATTTTGAGTGAATATTGGTGACTTTTGTGCAGTGGTGTTTTAAAAAGATGAGGTGTATGACCACTCATAGCTACATTCCTATACTTCGTGTGTATAATGTAGGCAGTCATACACCTCATCTTGTTGTTGGAAAAGATATTTACAAAAATGAAATCCGCAATCAGCAGTTTATTTACCGGTCAAACATTCACAATGTCCTCTTTCGATCTCTGTCATTCAATCACTCGCCCGTACGTGTATCCCTCCCGATCTCGATCTCGATCTCGTGATCGTCTCTATTCTCGAAATGCTCTTACATGTCTCAGCTGATCCAACTGATAAAATGCGAGCTAGCGTCGCCGAGTGCAGTGATGAAAGGACGGGACCGGCGCTGTTGCGGCCAAGCTGTGCATGCAGCGTTCGCTCGCGCGCTGTTTGGTGTGGCAGGCACCGGAGGGGCGAATCGGGAGAGAATATGGGGAGGGGTGGGGAGGGGAGGACCGGAGGAGGGATTGGGAAGAGGAGGGAGGGGGAAGAGGAGGGAGGGGGAAGAGGAGGGAGGGGGAAGAGGAGGGAGGGGGAGAGGGAGGACCGGAGGAGGAAAGTGCCAACACATTAATATGAATGATTTAAACCCTTCCTGTAATTGGTCCACTCTTACCATTACTGTCATACCATTGTTATGTATATGTATTCATGTAACATTATTACTCTTTATATTGATGATTATACTGTCATTTATGTGATGTGTTGTTGTTAATAAACTCAAACTCTTGAATTATGTTTCAACAAAATCTATCCTTCCATGCATATTTAAAGGTTCAACATCTTTTCACTATCGGTGGACTATTAATTCTGATTCACTGAAAACGTGAAATATACACTTTTGTAGCGATAAACCAATTTTCTGAATAGAAAGGAGCTATCAGATATCACTCTGGTTATGCCAGCTATTTGAGGAATATACAACGAATTGATTTCTAATTTTTCATATTTCATGAGAATTATTTTACATTTTCTTTTTTTAAACCATCCTGCACAGATATGATCTTTAATCAAATTTAATTAAAAAGTTTGAACATTAGAGTGGATTTCCCTTTTTCATAAGCTTGGTCTCTCCTATAGTTTCTGAAAATATAGTATATATATATATATATATAGTAATACAATTTCACAAAGAATTGTGACATAATACAAAGAAAATTCAAAACAATTATGTATGAATTTCAAAAATTGCATTTATTGCAAAATTCAAGAATGAAAAAAAAACAATTTGTTGGCAACAACACAAACAGATTTTAAGAAACATGCATGCAAATTTGAGAATATACAGGTATCTTATGGGGTGTTGCAAGAAAGTTGCGATTGATTGCAAGTTGCAACTGATCGGTACTGACCAATCAAAATCATTGTTGCAAGTGCATCTTCTTGAATGGCCAGACCCTGAACCAATCAGAATGGTTGTTGTAATTTGCTTTACAATTTGCAATTGATTGCAACTTTCTTGCAACCCCCATTAGTTTCATTATTTCAGTTTACTATGAATTCAACTTCATATTTGCTATTCTTTTTAAATGTAATAATCAAAATGTACCATACTCTACATTAATTGGAAATAGATGTTGAACATGTAAAAATGTAATTCTAGACTATATATACATTTATAAATTTGTATTTTCAAGAAAATATTTGCCAGGACTGTCTAGCATAACAGACTTGACTGCTTTACAAGAACCCACTATCACTTTTGTTAATTTTGTTATTATTATTATTATTATCATTATCATTTTCAATATTATCATCATGCATCATCATCACTATTATATTTACATTGAATAATGTCTTCATAGTCCTCAATTAAGAGTAAAAGAAGTTAATATGCAAAGGATCATTATCCCAATGCTGATAAATTAAATGCAGTAATTTGTGCCAAAGATATATGATTCTACAGTGGTGCATGCATGCATGTATATCAAAATACATTCCCTCTTTAATAATATATATCCTCTTCATGCAGGACATGAATAAAAATATTAGATTTACAGACTTAATTATCATCATTTATTTGGCAAGTAAACAAAGTGTTCCAATCACAAAAAAAAATCTCTTGCTCTGTATTACTTATTAGGGGTTTCATGCCGTTATACTATACCAGGTATTTGAAATATGGACTTTAAATGTTGATTATATAAAGAGATTATAATTGCAAGTTGAAATGCACTCCCAATAAAGAAAACAGTGACTTGTGAGGAGACTAGTCAACGCACACGCTCGCATAAAATTATGGCCCGCGTGGAAATAAACTTGGAGGTGGGTTCCGCGCGAGGGGTTTTTATGTTTTCATTTTCTTCATACTCCTTAACCGTTAACCCATAGAAGGCCGGCTTGTCTCGAATGGGTGGGGTGCGGGAGCGGGATGGGAGCGGGATGGGAGCGGGAACGGGCACACCCTTTCGAGACAAGCCCCCCCGGTTATCTCGAATGGACGCGTTCCCAGCGAGAAGTTCAATGAACGCGCCACTTCGAGACAACCGGGGGGGCTTTCCTCGAATGAGTGTGTTGAGTAGACTTTTGTAACAGACGTTTTAGAATTTTTTTTGAAAAATGTACTCTTGCTGGTTTTTTCGTTTTTCTTTTGTCTAAGATGTAGAAAATATAAAAAAAACGGTATCTAAAAATGCTAATTATGCATTAAAACACACGGGGAAGAAAGGGCAAGTGGCGTAGCTAGGATTGTTAATTTATTTTTATTTTTTTGGCGTGACCTGTTAAATATTGTGAAATTGTGTTACAGACATGTGCTGACATAAGCCAAGGTGTGTTTATCATCTTTCCAAAGTTAGAAACACCTTTTAATGCCACTATCATTCTATCAATACCCACTATCAAAAGTCAAAACTCATATCAAAAGGTCGTTTGTACCCGGCCCCCAACTCCCCATACCAGGGGTAGGCCTATGCTCGTAACTCCTTTTCAAAAGTGACCCCCTATTCCGGAGAAGTTGGAATTTGTTTTACCCCCTATCCCGGGAAATTTTCTGAGATATTGGACCCCCTATCCAGGCAATTTAGGAAATTAACCCCCCCCCCCCCACCTATCCCCGGGGAGGAAACCACCACAGTCTGCGAAAATTGACCCCTATTTACATTTTCCCGGGAATATTTTTTCATCTTCCTCATTCATCTTCCTATTTTCTTACTCACCCACCAATAAGGGGTGGGGCATGGCCATCTTGTGCCTCCCCCCCCCCCCCCGTAAAAAAATACGCCGCAGTGAATTAACATTCTATTCTGGACTGTCTGCCCGACCAGACCTTTGACTTTTAAATGAACATTCCATTATGAATTCATGCAACCTCATACATTCATTTGACAACCCCCGGTTATCAGTGACGGCACCGGGGGCATGGGGGGGGGGGGGCATTTGCCCCCCAGTCAGAAGCTTTGCCCCCCAGTTGCCCCCAATAATTTTCGGAGTGAAAAAAATAAAAGGGTGGAAAATTTTGTTTGTCCGCCCTTGCCCCCAACAATTTCTTTTGCCCCCCCCCCCCACCCCACTTTAAAAATCCTGGTGCCGCCACTGCCGGTTATATTTTCTACATCTTAGACAAAAGAAAAACGAAAAAACCAGCAAGAGTACATTTTTCAAAAAAAATTCTAAAACGTCTATTACAAAAGTCTACTCAACACACTCATTCGAGGAAAGCCCCCCCGGTTGTCTCGAAGTGGCGCGTTCATTGAACTTCTCGCTGGGAACGCGTCCATTCGAGATAACCGGGGGGGGCTTGTCTCGAAAGGGTGTGCCCGTTCCCGCTCCCATCCCGCTCCCATCCCGCTCCCGCACCCCACCCATTCGAGACAAGCCTAGAAGGCCAGGTAAAATGTTTTGATTTTATACATTCTAGCTATAGAGTACCAAAGTGATGATGTCACAAAAAGATATTTTTTCATTTTGACATTTTTTATACCATATCTCAAAGGAACATGGTGAAAAACATCCAGAGCCCAATTTTTATGGCAATTGGCTAATTGGGCCCCGAGATATGGCCGCATGAATACCTCCTTAGCCCCATTGAAGTCAGTGTTAAATTGGCCTGGTTCTAAACTGTTAAGAACCAGGCCAATTTACACTGACTTCAATGGGGATAATTAGATAGCCATACCTTGGGCCACCATGAACTGATTCATGTCAAATTTGATGTACCGGTATGAACGTTTTCCATCATGCTCTACCTAAATATGGTCCTAAAAATACTGAAATACAAAACTAAAAATCTGATGACGTCACACTTCGGTACTCTATACACATTACTTTATTTAGGTGATTGGTACACTTTAAGAAATTAGAATTACTAGTTACAAATGTCATACTACATAGCAACAACATGAATCAACATGCAAAAGATTGGGAACACATTGAGCTTTATAAGTACATGAAACACCATCAAAGTCAATTTTTGTTGCAGTCAGTACTCAGACTTCATCAACGTAAAAATATGAACATGGACATCATAATTCTGAAATGTGCAGTAACTTGCAGCCAAGAAAAATATTTAACACTGGAACACTCACACATAATGCACAATTAATGCCTCTTTGTACAAAACATACTAAAAAAAGCTAATCCCCTACAAACATAAATATTACTCTCTCTGTCTAATCAACATTGTGGCAAGATTTTTTGGGAAAACAGACACTATACTTCCCAAGAAACAAGAAATTAAATTACTAGAATATAATATGTTTGGAATAATTTACAAACTCTGAAATTGCTGTCTAAATTATTTGTACCTATGGGACCTCTGATTGAAATAAAGTAGTATGCATATAGGTTCCATCTTCCTTCAAATGAAGCCATGCTTATATCAAGTGTGGTTGAAAATTCTGTGAAACTGAGATCTCAAGTGATCATACTCAAACGTAAAATGTATATAGATGAAGCAAATCTCTACCTTTAAATAATTGACAGGTACATATTGTCAAACCAAGAAGAGGCATCATGAATTGATTAACTATTTTCAAGTCCTAACTGTATTACAAGACTTAAATGAAGCTACATGAGCAAACATGTGACAGCTAGAACACTGCAACTACAAATTTGTTGCAAGCCATATTTAGCGTCAACATCATTAAGATAGAAATATTACACAAAAGCCATTTGGACGTATGGTAAGTTAGCTTTCACCTAAGCATTATATATTTACAGAATACCTTTCAATCATTCATGAATCTCTTCACGTAATCATGATGTCATCTGTTCTCATGTGTTGTTTAAATGATGAACTTCAATACATTTCTGGAAATCTTTTGTCTGAATTAATAGAGTAAAAAAATTAAACTAGACACAAATTACCCTTGAATATTCTATATCTGCTGCACAAAAAAAACCACTGGGTCTCAACAATTTTAGTATTCAAAATCGACGACAATGCATTGCATTATTAAACTTTTAAGAAATTTCATCATTTGAAATAGTAAAAAAAGATAGATTAACAGTGGATGTGATATGACAGCACAGCATCATCTCAGTTTCACCACGAATCACTTGTATGAGTTGATGGCTTTACAGTTGTTCTAAGAGAATACATGCGAGCCTTCAGTTGCTTGTTCCTCAGGTGACAGTTGATGGTGGAAGCAGCGGGCCGGGAGGTTGGTAATGGGAGATGGTGTTCCTTTGCTCCTTCAGCGCCCTGCTGGTCTCTTTGGCATCCTCTACAACTGGTATAAAAGTCAAGAAAGTGAAAAGAGAAAAGGAACCTTATAATTGAAAGTTTTGCATTACATGCATCTTACGGTGCACATTTTATTGTGCATGTATAGACGACTTAAGATGAGCATTTGCATCATCTGCCATGTTTTACGTTACAATCAAATACAATAAACATACAATAAACTAATACAATTTATAGTGTTATTGCTAAACAGCAGTTATCTCACTGTTTGTGCAAAAAGAATATTTTCTCAGTCAAAACCAAATATACATACCCACTTCAAGTTCCTCAATATCATCACTAAAATCCTCCTCTGGCTCAATCTGTTTGAAGATGAGGGATACAAAGATAGCAAGGAAGAGAACCTTGATTGGTTGTGTGATGAAGATGCTCTGGAAGGTAGCAACGAACAGAGAGATCAACCATGCAATGCTTGTCTGTTTATCATTCTTGAGACCATACAGCATGGTGATGCATGAAGAAGCTAGCACAGTCGAGAACACCAGCAGCCAAGCAATGTAGACACAGGCATGTGGCAGAACCTGCATTATTTTTTAACAAAAAAGGGGGGGGGGGAAAGAAAGGAAGCATCAACAAGGGCTCTTCTCTAATCAGAGATATGCTATAATTTCATAGAATATCATCATGATACTGTCATTATGTGTTGCTTTTGTTTTGTTTGATTTTTCTTTTCTATTTTGCTCAGCAGCTGTGGAAACAGTACACATGGTTTTCATAACTCAAGCTGTCTTCATATATTCTCCCTACAAGATATTAAAACTGTTTACTCTTCCATGAAATTCTTCTCTTGAAGAATCTGATTTACAAATGCATATATAAATGAAATTAGAAGATTTATATTGGAATAACTCAGACGATGGTTTCTAGGTGGATAAATCAATCATAGATGCATGTTATTTGAAACTAATACAAGAGACACAATATTCACCCTGGTTCTTTGTTTCAGCTTAATCTTTCCCTTAAGCACAGCATCAGAATGCATAGACTCATCAGGTGATATAGGAGGTGTATGAATGTCCACTGCTGTCATAACAATGGTCTGGGCCTCCCTCATAGCTTGCTTGTGCTCCACAGGGTCGTAGAACCTGTCTGAAGAAGTCTTAGTCAGATCCTTGACAATATCCATCAAACGTGAGTACAGGAAGTAGTTGTGAGTGACACCATCACTCTCTTGTGGCTTAAGATCACCTTGAGAATCTACGCTATCTCCTGTAAGATCAAAGTCCCCATTCAGATGATTAGTTTCATTAGGTTCATTAGGTTGAGAGGTCATGTCTTCTCTGGTGCCACTATCTGATCGATCTAGATTGTCTAATCCACCATGTCCGAATATCTCTACCTGTTTTGAAGTCTTGTCACTGCCCCATTCTTTCATGACTGCAGAGACAGAGCGTAAGACAAAATCATCCTTCTCTTGGCGCAACAAGGTACTCTTTAAAGAGATGCAGGGTGGTAGACTCGTGGTAGAGGAAGCAGCTGAAGGGCTCCCAGGGTTGTCATCTGTAGCAGATGTGGAAGAACTATCTCCTCGTCCAGCCCAATGCCTGGATGCCCTTTCTGGTGATTGATGATGACTTGGTGCAGTTTGTCTTTTCTCATTTTCAAGGGATTTTGTCATATTGGTTGACGTGATTTTATTGTCAGCAGACTCGCTCTCAACACCTTCCTTTTGGGCCAGGTCAATACCAGAAAGTGAATGGGCGATTTCAGGCTTCAATTTTACCACATACTTCTCTTTGTGAGCAGATGTTTGAAGCTTTATACTAGGTCTGATGTGTCTGAAGATTTGCACAATAAGAAGATTGATAGGGAAAGCAATGATGGAGCTCTCAATGCCTATGATGATGATCTCTTTGATGGTGATTCGGAATGTTCCAAAGTCCATGACCTGATCGGCTGGATCATCAGGGATGCCATACAACATGATGCTTGTCATCATGGAGCACATGAGTAAGGACAGGCAGCAGGAGACTCGCTGCAGACAGGTGAAGTTGCTATACTTTGGACGCATGAGAACAGACAGCCAGAGGTGGCCGTCTTGGAAATCACGTACAGTCCTAGCAGTAAACAGGTGTCCAAAATTGTGCAGGTCTTTGGATGATGCTACATGGAAGGTGTTGTCCAGACCAACTCCTCCACTGCCCACCATCATCCAGCTGTTGCAGATGAAGTAGTAGCGTTCATCGCTCTCTAGATCATGGACTATGCAGTGGCTCACATACCTATGAGAATTTTGAAAAGGAAGAAAAATACACTACCAATATCAATGCAACAACAAATCTGTAGAGAATCTAGATCAAATATTTATGGCATCATGTATTACTTGTGTATGGAAAACAGGAATTCAAACAAGTATATCAAATTATGTCAGATTTCTTAGAATAGACATACAGATATTTATGCAAGGGGGCCTTGTCCTTTTCTTAGATTATTGGTATCTAAAGCATTTGTACATGTTTCATTTAATATCTGAGAAATTATGAAGAATGATCTTTCTGAAACAATCAATGGAACATAATCACCTACCAATAAGGACTATTGCCTTCATTATTATGCCACAGCCTCAAAGCTTGAATATCCCCAAGGCCTTCGGCAGTGGTCAAGAGGAAAGAATCAGTTGACCCCCTGCTTAAGATTGGTGAGAACCTGTCATGCAGAACATGTGGTTCACTGCGACCTTTCTTGCCGATCAGTGTGAGGGTAACTGTCGCTGTGGTGCCTGACCCCCGTCGCATGCCTGTGACCACGGTGATGTCGTATCGGTATTGGTGATAGGGGTCATTGTCTTCCAAGACAGTGACTACAGCCTTATCAATAATGCAAAACAAGGTATCATTATAGCATGACTTTGTTTATCCCCTTCCATGCCAACACGTGATTGAGTAATTCTCACAAATGACCTTTCAAGAGCTCAATTTTGACTTAAAATGCTGTTACATTGTTGCATTGAATTTTTCATGCGAATACACTTCACAATAAATGTACCAGTTTCTAATTCACGACAAAATAAATACATGTGGACACTCTTAGTCCACATTCATTGCCTAACACTAAAATTGTTGAGAGAGATTTGCTGCCCACGGTATGTTAAGGACTACCAATTAAGTGTGTCGGAGGAGCAGGGCATGTGTATGAACATCTCACATAATTTTAACATTAAGTGATTACACAAAAAAAGAAAAAAAATTAATCCTCTCAGACGAAACACAAGCCACGACTACCATGTTCATCACTATATTTCCCCCATTATAATGTTTTGAATGTGCATTATACTGAAGAACGAATCATTAGCTTTCATTAGTTTTCATTAGTGTTCCAGGTTACCACATGAATTACGTTTGAGTACCTCAGTTGAATAATTCAAGAAGCATCTTAAAACATACCTATTTACACTGCAGTTAACTGTATTTAACTTACGAGACATTTTGCGAGTTTTCATGTATTGATTAATTTGTTTTGTAAAGTGCTTTGAGCAGTTTTAAACTGGATATATCGCTATAAAAGAAACAATTATTTCTATCATTATTCACAAATAATATGTTAACAAAATGATAATGAAATGATAGTAGACCTTGAGCACACCAATGGATAAGTAACAGGACAAATTAATCAACAAGCAAAAAGATTGTAAGAAGGGAGGAATGGTGGAGGGGGGGGCAAATTTTGAAACCACCAAAAATTTGACATTCACTGGGTGGCATAACATAACAGGGACTATTTACCCGCACTTTGTTTAAAGGGGAGGGGGCCGGAGACAAATTTCTTCCTATCTGGATCGATCAACGCAACAATTTAAACTGTCAGAAGAGGACCAGGGCCCCATTACATAAAAGCTTGCAATCAATTGCAAAATGGCGAGGGCCAATCAAGATCATCATTGCATGCCCATTTTTTTCAAAAGCCAATCAGAATAGTTGTTCCAAATTTGCAATTGACTGCAAACCTTTGTGTTACGATCGAGGCGCAGGAGTATGTTACACATTACAGGTCATGGTAAAAATGTCTGATCGAATGCACTTACTCTAGCTGCATCCCTCTTATCCTTCCTCCTTGCCCACACTGCAACAAAGACATAGCCAGCCAGGATGCAAGCCACAAAGCTCACTACAATAGGGTTTTCTACAAAGATGAGAAAGAGATTGGCATCCTTGAAGGTGTTGATCTTGTTTGGCGGGACAAAGAGCGAGGATCCAAAGAAGGTGAGGTGGTTGCATAGGCAGTGGGTTGTAGTGGGGTTAGAGAGAGGACCAACCTATTATGGATGAATGGCAAATATGGTGAGAATGAATAGCAACTATTAAATACAAGTTTATCAGCGGGTATGGGAGAGACCTGATCAACAAATTTGATAAAAAAATGTTTGCATTTTAAAACACAAAATTAAAGTTGGGAATCAAAATGTACAGATATCAGCCTGGCAACTATGCAAAATTGTGTTGATTTACATATCTAATTTGTAAAAAATTTATAAAATGAAAAATAATGAAGAATTCTGCAATGTCATGGCAGAGACTAGCTTGCTTTTAACCATAGAAGGGCCGGGAGTGGAATCCACCGCCTAGACGTTTCTCACGATATGTCCGCAACGCGCAAAGCAGTCGCTGCGGCGTTTCATGACTTTTTCCTTTCAAATCTCAAGCATCTTTTGAGACCAAATTTGCGATGTCCGGGCATGCGGTTCCGAAGTTATGCAACATTTTGTACCTGCACGTCAGACCGAAAATTGCTCAAAAACATGATTTCATGAATAATTTCAATACAAAATGTGTTTTCAGCCAATATTTAGAAATCTATATTTTTACATTTGCTGATTAAAATTGATTTATTTAATGCTATTTATGTTCGCAAAAGTGTCCCTAACAAATTTCATCCAATAAACAAAAGATAAAAAAACAAAGAAATACATAACAAATTTCAAACACAATAAAATACATAAGAAATCAATTTTGATATACCGAATTTTTTTCAAGTATACTTGCTAAAAATACTGGAAAGAGCGTCTACACCAAAAATTAGCATTTTTTGAGCTTCATTTAATGATTTAGAGCAAAATTTTGATTTCACCCTTACGAAAATAAACCATGGTATTACCACAGTTACCATAGTATTACCATGGTAGCTATGGTACTACCATGGTAATACGACAGTTACAATAGTATTACCATGGTAAATGTTGATTTACTTTGCTGGTACCATGGTATTACCATAGATACCATGGTAGTATACCATGTGTTTATGGTTCTACCATGGTATTAAAATACTATCAGTGATTTTACAATGGTACTGCCATGGTTTGCATGGTCCTCCCATGGTAATACCATAGTATGTGAGGTTTTACCGTGGTACTCCCATTATGATGCCATAGTTTGTGTGGTTATACCATGGTATTACCATGGTATACAATTGTCTGCATGGTTTTATCGTGGTAGTATATGGATATCATATGCGACTACCATGTTTCCATGGTACAACCATAGTATTACCATAGTGTCTGTTACAACCACATGCATGGTCTTTCAACATTATCCATGGTTATACCATGGTACAATTGTATAAAATAGATAATGGATGGTATCAATCATATTATCGGAATACATGCATAAATTGCACTGTACTAGCCCATGGTGGTGTAGTTTCCTTGTTATTCCATATTCTCTGCAGTAATGTTAGTTTCCACATTTTTTTAATCAGAATCGATCAGAAGTGCACTGGATTTAGCAACATTTCACGACAGAATAAATAATGCAGTCTCACCAGTGTCCAAAATATTGTACGAGCTCCCCCCCACCCCCTCCCCCGCTTCCTTTTCCCACCCCCACTGTAATCCTATTCTGAAAGGTATTTATGGAGTATTTGAACTTGTTGGCTGCAATGCAGATTTTGTTTTTTCCTTTTGGGGTGTAACTGGAATTTCTACAAGTTTCCAAAGGAAGATTGGTGTAGTACACATCAGTATTAATGATAAATTACTGTTCATTAGCAATATCCTTGCATATCCATAGACACAGACACCTACACACAGACACAAATATGCAAACATCCATGGTGTGGAAGACTGCTGCTAAATGAAATGTTGACATTGAAGACAAACAATTTAACAGACCATTATATGCCTCCTGGTGTTTAAGTGTTGCATCATCAAACATCAATGTTTTGTCTCATTAAAGTTTACTAATTAAAGGCAGCTTTCTTGATTTGCATAGGTGAGGATTTATGAAATTGTCAATAACACCTCTAAACTCGTCAATGTCGGGTTTAAATCTCATTCTGATCAATAAATCTAATAAAGTTGTCTGCGCTCAACAACATGCTATTTTCCGTGTACCGTTTAAAATATTAAACTTATCTGGATACGTTTTAATATTTTAACTTTAACGGTCGATAATTCCCTTAAAATGCACTTTTCTGCTTTCGTACTTTGTGGGAAGTAGAGAATTACATAAATGTTATCATTAAAAGTGATTTTAGATCATTCCTGAGCCCTTTTGACGACGTGCATACCAAGAACACAGTCTTTAAGTATTTAAACATGTATACAATATATGTGCAACATAAATTTCAGTTTGTGTTACACATATAATGTGAATAATATAGTTTTATCTCCACATTACAACCATTATCTCATTTTGAATTAAATAAGTGATGAAAAAATATGGCGAATTTATACATGTAAATATCAGACATAAGTACGAATATGTACAGTTAACAACAAAATTATTCATACCCCTTGGAAAATTCTAGTTTTTTGCATTTTTCCTAAAAATGAATGGTTAACTGAATTTAATTGCACATCACATGAATACATTTAGTAATCATCTGCAAATGAATGCTGTTTCTGGTTTCACCTCTTTTGCATAACAATAGAAAAGGTGAATTATCCAAACTGGGTGATGTTCAAAATTATTCATACCCTTGGTGATCTATTGACTTTGTCAATCAGTATGAATCCAGTCCTTGTGATTAATGCTCGTAACACTTTCTTCACACTGTCACAATGCTTCCGGAGGTCTCTACTGAGATATCAGGCCAATACCTGGTCTCCAATGGCCCAATCTCCTTGAGGATGTTGTCCACACATGCCATCACTTGGTCTTCAGGGGATTCGATGGATTTAAAGCAGATTTTGTGTTTGCAGATGGTGTAGTTTTAGACGTCATGAGGATAGGACTATGATATTGATATTTTCGTTAATATTCCTTACATTTTAATGACAATTCTGTATCTAAGTTGAAACAAAGCACTCTTCCTGGAGAGACTTCCCTAGAGGCATTCACTGTTGCACTCTGTCAAGGGAAGGTATTTCCTGATACTTTTGTTCCATTATGTTTAGGGAGGCCATGGTTGTTGTCTAAAGGTTGGATGGTGCCAATTTTATCAGTTTATTCAGTAACACTGATTGACACATTTTTGATATGGACACCTGCAAGTGGGTACTCTAGTGAAGCTTAAAATACTGATCTTTATGTTCCCGTGCACTGTCAAACTGGTAATATTTTGTGCACTGCAGCTGGTAACATGGAGGGCATATGGTCTAAATTTGGTTTACATTCATTTTGATATCAAGGATTGTAGCTTAATTTCATACCAAAGATACAAAGAATATACCATATGAAGATTGATATACAGTAACAGTCAATGTGGGATGTGTATGGTACTCAAAGGTTACATACTGTTATTCATGGTGACCTGACGTTAGAGTCATGAAATGACTTTAATATCACCAACATGGCCTTCCTGAGCACTCCGATTAAGAATGGGGCCAATGAATAAAGGTGAACCCTCCCACAGGCAGTGCAAAAGGGAAGGGCTCTTCAGGAATGGTGCTTTGCTTCATAAGTAGATACAGAATTTTCATTAAAATGCATGGAATAAATGACCGAAAATTTCAATATCATAGTCCTGTCATCATGAAGTCGATAACTGCATCACCTGTAGGACACAAAATCTAATGAACTCCCTGAAGGTCAGGTGAAGCATGTGTGGACACATCCCCAAGGAGATTGAGCCATTGGATAACAGGTACTGGCCTGATATCCCAGCAGAGACCCCTCCGGAAGCCTTGTGACGGTGTATTATATAATAAAGTGAAGCATTAATCACAAGGATCGGATTCATACTGATTGACAAAGTCAATAAATCAGCAAGGGTATGAATAATTTTGAACATCGCCCAGTTTGGATAACTCACCTTTTCTATTGTTATGCAAATGAGGTGAAACCGGAAACGGCATTCATTTGCAGATGATAACTAAATGTATTCAAGTGATGTGCAAGTAACTTCATTTAACCATTCATTTTTAGGAAAAATGCAAAAAACTAAAATTTTCCAAGGGGTATGAATAATTTTGTTGTTAACTGTATGTGTATGTCATAAAATCTGCAACGCACGATATAGTACTAACTTGCTGCTAAGGGAAAATTTTGTTTCCTCTGTTTTTCGTAGGGACAAAGTACCACTAACACACTTGAATTGCTATGAAAATATGAATCATACATGGAATTCTTTTTCATAAAGTATGATGTTGAAAACGGTGTATATCACGTCCCTTAACTTTACCTAAATGTCTAATTATAGGCCTATACTACAAGTATTTTTGCCTTCTGTATTCACAACTCAAGATATTCACAGGATGCTCTTTGCACTGTACAATAGTAAAATGCATCATCCTATATACTGCTGCTTTCAAAATGTTAGTACAGTTTACTTGCCTATTTGTATCTTTGGAATAAGAGTTAAATGTCTAAAAATATGCTGCCACCAAAGAAGAAATTGTTCAACTAGTGTTAATTCTGTTATGTGCCATTTGTTTTAAAAAAAAATTGTTTTGTTTCAACGACGCACTCCTTGCATGATTATTCTTTGTACATGCATTGTTTTTTTAGCCACTGTAGGTTTTATTTTTGCAATATTTTATTGACACAGTATTGTTTTGAGTAGTTGAATATTTTTTTTTCAGTTATTTGTAGTATTGTAACATTGAGTCTTCAGTATTATTTTAAGAGTATGTACAATGTATGTATGTACAACGTATGTATGATATTTTGTGCCTTCTGTATTCAAACCTCAAGATATTCACAGGATGCTCTTTGCACTGTGCAGTAGTAAAAGGCATTATCCTTGGAATAGTGCTACTTTTAGTGCTGTCTTTTGAGTAAGAGTTACAAGTCTATAGATATGCTGCCACCAAAGAAAAAATAAAAACTGTTGAAGGATTGTTAATTCTATATGTTACATGCATTGTTTCCTTGCAGTGTCAAGTACAGATGAAATTGTTCATTTACACCGAATAACAACTTAAATTTGTACGATACCACAGTAATACCATGATATTGTACCGTGGTGTTACCGTGGTACTGTACAGTGGTATTACCATGGTACAGTACCATGATACGGAATTACCATGGTATTACCACGGTATTACCACGGTATTACCACCGTTCCATACCATGATACGGTACAACCATGGTATGTTACTACCACGGTATTACTGTGGTCCAATACCATGGTTATTACCTTGGTACCATGGTAATACCATAACCAATTTACCATGTACCATTACCATACCATGGTAATATCGTGGTACTACCATGGTATAACCATGGTACTTTTTTATAAGGGCATGCATAAATTTGCATAATTAATTAATTTTTTTTCGGAGCATTTAACTATAAAAGTTTTGTAGATCGCGTAGTCCCATACCTTACATCCCGTGCTGCCCCATTCCTGCTGGTCTTCATTCCAAAAAGTACACTGTGACGTGTGCATGAAAATAGACAGTGTGATGATGTCATTTTCATAGACAGGCTGATCTTTACCATCATAAAGACTGATCATTATTCCATCAGCAGCTGCATATTAAAGAAGAGAGGAGAAAATACACATTATTTGCATCAATTAAATGCCTCTCTGTACATATGGCAAATACTGACTGAAGATCCATCTTTGAATGTTAAATAAAAGGCTAGGATCTAAAAACTACTGTCACAAATAGCTTAGAAATCTGAGCATCAAAAGTTCAGACCAAAGCTGCTGTGCTATAATTGCTATTGTCTAAGGTATTTACCTCCTACATCAACCTTCAACACTCACCTCTGAAGTCAGCTTCAGAGACAATCCAAGTGAAATTACCAGCAGTGTCCAGGTCCTCACTACTGACACTTACTACAGTTGTATTTCCAACACAGCTGGTCTCATTGATGCTGATACTGGCTGTACAGATAGACAGGGCAACAAGAGGCTCATTCTCGGCTATGATTCTGAGGTGCAAGGCTCCATCTTCGGGCACAGATGAATGGTTGACAAAAAGAGAAGCTGAGAAGTCCTTGGTGATACCGGTGGAGACTGGATCTCCTGGTAGGGTTTCTTCTATTGGCAGGTACACACTGATGTCAGCAGACAAGTCTTGGACTGCACAGAATTGAGATGAAAATGGATATGTAGCTATATATCAAGCAGTGATGGGTCCAAGACCAATCTCGTTCTCGATTTTTCTGTGTCTTGGTCTTGGTCTCGACCTCAAGACCAAATATAAAATGAATGTAATCATAACTCGTGCCAAGCAGGGCTCGACATTAACAGGTGCCTAGAACACCCAGGCGCCCAAAATCTTAGCCTGGACCTAAAAATACTTCTAATATGGGGCTCATGCACACAGACTTTAAAAATCTAAATCCAGACCCCGTTTCAAACAAGGCATTAGCGATAATGTGTCTCGCCCACATGCGATAACTAGAAATATCGTGATCTCTGTTGCCATGCAACAGGTTCCCCAAGTGCATAAATCTGCATAAGTTATGCTTGCATATATCTACATTACTAATGTTTGGAAAGTGACGTTTACAAAGTTTTGTCATAAGAGAGTCTTGCGGGTAAACTATGTTTGACCTGAAATGACCTTTGACCTTACCATGTGACCTCTGATGGCAGCATAACATGCAGGTCCCCCAAGTGCTTCTAAAACCCAAGTTTGGTTGAAAAGTGAGTGACGGTTGCAAAATTATCTGTCATAAGAGAGTCTTGCAGGTAAACTTTAACATTTGACCTGAAATGACCTTTGACCTTATCATGTGACCTCCAACGGCACCATAACATGCAGGTCCCCTTAGTGCATCTACAACCCAAGTTTGGTTGAAAAGTGAGTGACGGTTGCAAAATTATCTGTCATAAGAGAGTCTTGCAGGTAAACTTTAACGTTTGACCTGAAATGACCTTTGACCCTATCATGTGACCTCCAACGGCACCATAACATGCAGGTCCCCTCAGTGCATCTACAACCCAAGTTTGGTTGAAAAGTGACTGACGGTTGCAAAGTTATCTGTCATAACGTTTGTGACGGACGGACGGACGACGGATGGAATTTGGATCCCTTAGTCTCGCCTTCACCTCCGGTGGGCGAGACAAAAAGTTATTGTGGAGCCCAGCTCTTGGTCTTGGTCTCTGACCCATCACTGATATCAAGTGAAGTAAAAGTTAAAATTAACACTCAAGTAAAAATTTTGCACAATCATTTCAAAGTGATATTTTCATTATTAAAACTGACTATTCATATATGAAAAACAGAAACTTGTAGATTGCTGATCATTATTACTTGAAACTCTCAATGCATAGATTTTCACAATTTAGAAAAGAAACATGCATGATTCACCGACAAAGTCCGACATAAGAAGACTTTCAAAAAGAAAAGGTTGATTATTATCTTGACAGGTCTTTGCAATGCATAACTGAAAATGAAGCCATAATATTTTCAGATAATCTTACGTACAATGCTAGGAAGAAGACTCTGATATGAGAAATTTTTAGTTCAAATTTTCATCCAGGGTCTTCTATGTAGCATTGCATGTGAGCTGCTTTGAAAGTAATCATGGTATATTCAGCAGAGGTGTCAAAGTAGAGTGGTTTAAACACTGGACTGGAGATGTGAGGGTCATGGGTTCGATCCCCGGCACGGCACTATAAAATGTCCTTGAGCAAGACATTTTATTTGTATTGCTCCTCTCCACCCAGGTGTAAATGGGGACCCGGTAAGATACAAAGTCATTGTGGTTTGTTCAGCATTGCGAGCACCTGTAAAAAGGCGCCTGGCTGGAATGCTCCCCAGGGAGTGGAGAAGGTGCATACATTGTATGGGGCAAGCCTGAATCCAATGACCAGGGTAGTAATATATCTGTAAAGTCCTTAGAGGCATCATAGATGTATTACGTGCTAGATAAATCCAGAGTACTATTAACTTATTTCTTGAATGGGTGCATATTTTACCTTGCAATGTACTGTGATCTGCTTTCAGTTGAATTCCTACAATACTGGGGTTGATAGATTCTCCACCTGCTGCCCATGTGAATGGGTTCCATCTCAAAGCTGACATCTGAAATCAAGCAAGGAATGGAAAGAGGTTACCGTAATTAAATGATGGTATCTTAAAATGATAACTTGCAAGTATTCATTGTCTACTCTTGTTACTGAGTTCATATGGGTATCATATACAAACTTTCACAAGTAGATTTAATTTACATTCTTCAATTCCATGTTCACATTTTATACTTCGACGAAACAATCGAAAATCTCCTGTGTATTGTTAAGCAAATTCTTCTTTCTTTCACTTTTCAAATACGAAGTCATTCTGTTTGGCACAAGCACCTGGTAATTCTTTATATAAGTTACATTTAGAGTTACATGACAAATAGGAGAGGAGATAACCTGCCACCCATCAGAGACGAGCATATGGAGTATTTTCATATCTACTGCAGATATTGTTACTGTAATATGAAGGGCACCACACACATTAAACCAAACTACAAATGAATTTGTAAAAGAAATTGCATTTGATAAGAAATGATTCATAGGAGTGTAATTTCTTCCTGATTGAGTGCAACCACATTATACTTATTGCTGCAATATTCACATATACATGTAGGTAGAGTTGTGGTCAGTGCTTTACCTGTATGCTCACAGTTGTCCCATTAACTTTGTCCAGGGTATCATCAAGTATTCCATCTCCAGAGGGCATACTAAAGCTACCAAGACCATCATCATCTGAACCACTGAAGGTAGCCTCAGCAAGGTTGCCTATGCTGATACTGCCTACTCCTATGCTGAGAGTGGGGGATGTAATGACGGTAGCTTCCTCACTAGGAATCTTGCCGGCTGCGACTGCATCTTGTATGTCACTGATGGCAGACAGGGCAGCTTCAGTCAGGTTCTTCAGGGAGACAGTGTTTTATTTTGGGATGAAAATAGAGCAAATCAGGAGGGCGTTTCATTAAGTGTCTTGTCGGTGATTTTTACCAACAAATTTTGCTCTCAAATCACATGCAAGGATTTCAGTAGCTTATAACAGTTATTGCAACTTGTCATTGAAGACAAGTTTTATGGAACAGGGCCATGTAGTGGAGGTATATACATCAGTGATCCAACATTTGATCTGGCAGCATTCCCTCTGTTTTGTCAACAATGTAGAATAATAGTAAGGTTCCATTGGGGTTTAGGTTAGGGTTGGGTACACTAACGTGTGGGGTCCACAACTGGGCCCTGTTTCATTAAAGTTCAAGTGTTAACAATAAACAAGTTGCAATAACTGTTATAAGCTGCTGAAATCCTTGCATCTGATTGCATCTGAGGGCAAATCGGTCATAGAAATGAGGCAGTTGTTATTGATAACAAGTTTTTATGAAACAGGGCCCCGACATTGGAATTTTCAACTGGTGGATAAAGAAATTGACCACAGGGCAATCATCACCAGAGCAATCATCACCAGAGCATGTGCCATACAGTCATACACATTTATACCTTTATGCTCAGAATGTGTATACTTTAATAGTCCTTCGAGTAGAATAAAGGTGTATACAGCATTGGACACCTACTCTGTTCCAGTGGTGAGAGAGAAGAAACAGATTCCAAATGTGCTCCCTACAAAATTGAGCTTGTCTCAATTGACAAGAATTTTCTGGGCAAAACTAAATCATTCAAAATTATTACCGTCTTAAATAGATGGCAACAAAACAAAAAATTTTCATGGAAATTCTTCTGCTGAATTTGGCAAATTAAAAGTTTATTGATATAGAGTTCACTTAAAAAACATGCTACATCCTCAACAACTATGATCAGGCATTAGCACATGTATATACATTGATTTTTATTATACTCTAGTTATTTGATAGCACTGACTTGAAAGTCTAAAGGAATATCATATTTCTGTTCATTCAAAACAAAAGTTTCAATGACATTCCCTGACAACCTACTATTAATCTAAGGTAAAAGGAAAAAAAGGTAGGAGCACCTTATTAGACTTTGCCTTGTATTCCTCTCCATCTTGAGAGGTGTAGTTTGAAAGTAGACTTTCTGTTCCCTCTGCAGCCCCCAAGATATTGGACAACCCTCCACCAGAATGGTGCCAACTGACTCAATAGTCTCCTGACCCTGATTATAAGACCCAGATTCTGCTTTCAGAAATGATGTCATCTTAGACAGTGCATTTGCAGCTTTCACCTAATCGTTTACGACAGAATATGATATTTTTCAAAAAATGAATGCGTGAGGAGGTACAGAAAATTTCAAAAATTCAAATGGAGATTGATTTATTCTGGCATATCTAGCATAACACTATTTGCCCACTGAATTTAAAACATATAAAGCAGACTAACTGCTAAATCGTATTTTGTTACAAAACATGTATCCAATTGCTTATCATATGTTTATGAGCAAGTCCAAGGTACTGGACCATATGTTGCCATATATTATGGAATTGTATTATGAGATTGTGAACATAAATTGACATAAAATTGATATTTTACTGGATATTTTGTGTGATCCAAGCACTAGGAGGGCTCCCAACCTGATACAATCATCAGATGTACAAAAATCTGAGATGTGGTCAGTAACGTATAGGATAAAATAGCTTGCACTTGTCCGTACATGAACTGGGGGTGTTTCACAAAGAGTTAAGTTGGACTTAAAGTCGCACTTAAATTCCTAGTTGTGTGCTGTGTATTACGCATCACCGCATTGGTCGGATCATGCTCAGGGGACGTGCGCTATTGGGAAGTCTATCAATGAGATTACGCGTTAAATACCGGATGGGCATTGGTGCTTACCCATGACTCAAAGTCCAACTTAACTCTTTGTGAAACACCCCCCTCGTCTATTGTCATTGATATACTTCAATTTATCAATTTATCTTTTGTACAATTATATGTGTATTAAAAAGCAAATCATTATATCATTTCCTTTTTACCTGCACATCAGTAGAAATCTCTTGCTTGTTGTGAGTTATAACAGCCAGGGCAGCTGAGCTCTGCCTCAGAGATGACATAGACTCTACAGGTATGGCAGCCACAGAGTCAACAAGAGTAGAACGTATCTACAGAGGCATAAAATCATCTTATAGTGTAAGACTCAAAATTTATCTACTATTCCTAACTAACTCTGAACATGTATTCATTATTAAGAACTCCCAACATAAAGAACATGTTTTTAATTATTTATATTTGTTACTCTGACATAATAACAAAAATGGCTGCTTTTAAATCGATAGGGTTGAGGTAACTGCAATAGTCACAAAAGCCCATACATTTAACTGGTTTCCCCCAAAATGAAGTACACATTTGTCCAACATTAGAATTACATTTCTAAGAAAGACATTTAATATTTATAGGTGATGGCTTGATAATTGGTCCAGTAGGAACAAGTGACATAACAATATATTACTTTTGGTCAGTCAGTGGAAAACCAAACACATCTCTGCTGAATATATCACAGTGTAGCTAGTCCAAGTCCACAAAAGCAGCTGAATTCTGGAAGCCAATATTAAACTCAGCTAGCCAGTAGCCACAGAAAAGTTGATCTCTGCTAGCATGTGCAGTCAACCATGAAGAATGAGGAAAATGTTCAACCTTATTCTGACTTCACACAATTTCCAAAATAACTAGAAATGTCCATTGCTGCGTAATGTAACCCCCGGCACTGGCAGCAATTCGAAGGAGGGACAAAGAACCTCCCCCCTCTCCTCCCTCAAACAATAGGATGGCGTAGAGATAGACTATTGTCAACACTGTGTGTAGAGTATAATGAAAAATTTGAAAGAAATCTGTGAAGAAATGTGATCTTAGAGTGCACACAAGATATCCACTATATGACCTTTGACCCTATAAAAGACGGAACACTGAGGGCAGCATCACCAAAAACTGTAGAAGTCTAGAGTAATCTATGATGGACCTCCATACAAAATCTGAAAGAAATCAGTCAACAAATGTGTCCTCCAGAATGCATGCAACCAAAATATGACATTTGACCCTATAAAAAGTGGAACACATGGGGCAGTATCAGCAAACACTATAGATGTGTAGATTTCACTAAGACACACCTCCATATAAAATTTGAAAGAAATCTGTCCAGAAATGTGGAAGTTAGAGCGCACAAAAGACATATGACCTTTGACCCTATAAAAGACGGGACACTGGTGGCAGCATCACCAAAAAGTAAAGATGTGTAGATTATACCAAGATACATCTCCATACAAAATTTGAAAGAAATCCATCCAGACATGTGGCCTGCAGAGTGCACTCACGCCATGACCTGAAGTATGACCTTTGACCCTATAAAAGATGGGACACTGGTGGCAGCATCACCAAAAACTATAGGCTTTTAGATTACACCAAGAGACACCTGCATGCAAAATTTGAACGAAATCCGTCGAGAAATATAACCGCCAGAGCGCACACAAGAGTGCACACAAGACATCTATCAAAATATGACCTTTGACCCTATAAAAAACGAAACACTGAGGGCAGCACCACCAAAATCTAAAGGTTTCTAGATTTTACCAAGATACACCTCCATACAAAGTTTGAAAGAAATCCGTTGAGAAATGTGACCGCTAGTGCCTAGATAAACTATCCCCAAAAATATGGCCTTTTAAAATGATGGAACACTGGGGGCAGCATCACCAGAAATTATCAAGATACACCTCCATACAAAGTTTGAAAGAAATCGGTCGAGAAATGTGACCGCTAGTGTGTACACAAGAATGTGAAGCTGCTGAACCCAAAG
Organism: Heliocidaris erythrogramma; assembly: GCA_025617745.1. NCBI lineage: Eukaryota > Metazoa > Echinodermata > Echinoidea > Camarodonta > Echinometridae > Heliocidaris > Heliocidaris erythrogramma. The sequence goes on along the minus strand of CM046866.1, from coordinate 38,242,944 downwards.
TATCCTCCGGCATATTGCCGGGGATGCAGTCGCGGCTCTACACTGCAGTCTAACCGCAAGTCGTGTGCAAATGGGCAAAAATCACGCATTTTATTTCAAGTGCCCGAAATGGACTCTCTCCCTGCACCCAGTCGGCTGTATCGCATGGTCATCTTTAAAGTTATGTTTCTCAATAAATATTAATGCTGTGCTTATTAGACTTTCTGCAAAAATAAACGAATAGTTTACCGACACAGGGATATTTTGTTTAAGTCAGAATTTTAGAAATAAGTTGTTTAAAATAACTGATGAAACAGTCATACAAAACCCTTTTTTTCACAAGATTTCACATTGTTAAAAGACATATAAAGAGTACTATGAACCGCCATCAAGACACATATGTATGGAAGCGCTGGAATTTCATCTTTTTCATTGTTACATTCAAAACATCCATAAATTTATGACAGAGTCAGGATCCAGCAATATTCAGCCGTAGATTATCCGTTGTCAAGACCATGGTCAAGACCCTAGAATCTTAGACCTGTGCAAACTAGGCATCTGTAACCAAGTGCGCGCTGAATGAAACAATGCACAACCTGTTGCTTCATCCTTGCGCAAACATGCGCACAGCTGTTGCTAGCTGGCTGTGAGAAAACATCATGCGTGGTGGTAACAAATCGGAATGCTGGAATTTTTTTTAAAGCTTCTGCGAGAAGCATAGAAATTGCGTTTAACTTGTTTAAAATTGGTATTTATCCAGAGGAGACATATATTAATCAATGCAAGTCAGTTCCAGAGCCATGCCGTATCAGCCGACGGAGAATTTTCAGTTTAAAAATGATGATTTCCAGGCATCAAAACTAGACATCTAGAGCTCTCTCGATGTTTTGTTTACAATAGCTTTTATGGTAATTCAATCATAGTGAGAACGCCAAAATTTCGAAGGAAGAATGTCTGGTGAATATTGTGACGATATGATTATCATCCTCGATATGAATATTGAAATTGATGATGAAGAATATAGCAGTGATGACACTGATGAAGGTGACAGAGAAATTGAAGAATTTGACGATGAAAATGGAGGTACATGTAGGTGTGTACACCGGTACGTCGCACTTTGCATCTTCGATCTAACTTAGATATACATGTATTGAAATATCCACGCTATCAATTTCATCTTATTCTTAGTATTTACTCCCATATGTTTGTGATAAAAATTTATGCATTTCATTGTCATTTGGGGGAATTTACACCTTTTTTGTATGGTGGGCTCAAAAAAAATCCAACATTTAAAAGTGGGCCTTGAGTTCAAAAAGGTTAAGTGCTGGTCTAGACTAGATCGATCAGCTTATCACTCAGTCTTAGAACAATGTCAGTACTTTTTTATTTAGACTATACAAAGTATAAGTGGTAATGCTTAAGTTATATACACTAAGTATGTAGATCTATGTCACTAATAGTACTTAGTAGACTAGACCGAAATTCTGTCTCTCGTTCGTTAGCTCTTCACTTAGCTTAGAGACAGAAACTGCCGTATCACTCTGCTGTGATGTGCAAACCGACTACACGCCGACGTGTAGTTGGAAAAATCGCAATAATCTGATTTGTCTTCATATATCTAGATCTAAATATTATTACTGAATTGGTTAGGCCTAGGCTCTACTATTTAAGGAATTGGTTCAACTTACCAATTTGACTGAATAATCGTTTAAAGCTCCTTTTTCAAGTAATTCAGCGTCCAAGGTTTTCTCCTTATGAAAATCTTGCAGCCGTATTCAAACTGTTATAGTGTGTAAGTCAATGTATGTCAATACTACTAAAATAACAGAATAATGATATATCAGCATTACAATTCTAACAAAAACAGTAATAACTAGAAATATCACTGAAGATGATGATTAATACCCCCGCCCCATGACAACAGCCTTTCTTGACTTTTGGCCGAAAACTGAGGAAGTAGTTCGATCCGCAAGATTTTTTCCCTGATTTACTGCCATAGATATGCCGTTTCCATGGCAACACAGCTTCTGACACATCAAAAAAATATGTCTTGCACATCTTCCCACCAAGACCAATGTGTGTACCAAATTTCTTGACTTTTGGTTGAAAACTGAGGAAGTAGTTCGATCCGCAAGGTGTTTCCTTGATTTTCTGCCATAAATATGCCGTTACCATGGCAACGCAGATTCCGACTCATCCGAAAAATATGTCTTGCACATCTTCCCATCAAGACCAATGTGTGTACCAAATTTCATGACTTTCGGTCAAAAACTGAGGAAGTAGTTCGATCCGCAAGATTTGCAACGGACCGACCGACCGCCCGCCCGACCGAAAATGTAGCAGTAATTTTCACATTTGCTGTCATTGCGCAAGATCAAAACTTCCAGATATGAAAAATCAAAGTATATTGAGGGGATCCTCGAAATATCTTTTCATAATTATCCGTCAAACGGTTATGTCGGGAAAAAAATTGAAGGCAATGTCATTCATGAACCCTCTACCGTTCTTCGCGTGTAGTCCCACGTATAGCGGTGCATGCAGGATGGTTTCCACTTGAGCGTACGCTAACCAGGGGGCGTGTCTTGTCAGTGATTGTTACCTTCAAATTTGCTCTCAGCCAATCAGATTGCAAGGATTTCAGTATTTTTCATGCTAAGTCTTCGATTTTTGATGGCAGTTTTACACAAAACTACTAACTGCGCAAACTTGAATCTGCGCAGGGAGTGACACTGGAGTTTAAAGTTTAGCTACACATGTATATGTCATTTGTTTGCATATTCATTTCGTCCCAGACTTGTGTCGGGAAAAAAACAAAACCTCTTTTCTCGGCCCTCTAAAACAGAAAAATACTTGTATCTCAAGAAATACTCAAATTGATATGAAGCATAATATCATCATTTCCTATCTACTCTGGAATTTTCATGATATTTAAGGCCCAAATGATGGAGATATGAGAATGTGAATTTTTGAGGATTTCTGCTCCTCGCTCAGCGGAGGGCTTCGATAGCCGTTAGGAATTCAAAAGCTTTTACGACTTTACAAGGAGTTAATTGGGGTGTAGAGCCGCGCCTGGATACAATAAAACAGATGATCATCTAGTACAAATATGTCTAATCATGTGAAGTACTCTTTACCAATGCTTGCACACTAAATTTTCCACAAGGGCTGTCAATGTTAACCCTCAATCATATGCACAGAAAGCTATCTTGGTTCGAGCTACCTCTCTTCTGGTCTCTCTCCCTGCATCATCATCATCCTCAGCATCATCCTCATCTCCAATGAAATTCAGAATTGACCCAAGGGCACTAATAAGCTGAGCAGCTTGTCCTGTATCTCCTACAGCTAACAGTGTGTTCACATTGGATTCTACTGACGATGTCATGATCAGTAGCTCCCGAGTCACGTTTTGCCCTACAGCATCCATTGTTGGAGCATAGACCTGAGATTTTGATGAATGAAGAAAGAAAGTTGAAGGGACTTTCATTGCATGCTGTAGCTATGATTTTAGTATACTGCTTGAAAAAGATGAAAGATTGTATTTCAGTTCATTTTATTTCTTTAATTCTTGTGGTCATAACATGACGTATTCAGTTCTCAAACACATATGTTCAGAGACAACAAGGTCAAAGACCCGCAATGCTTCAGATTTTCCGCGCATCAGCTCCAAGTAGGCGAGGAAGCGGGGGCTTGCCACGCTTCATGTGTACTATATGGAGATAGGCTGTGAGGCCAGGCGTGAGTAAGAGCCCAGATGCGTGACTGTCACGCCTAATGCATGAGACTTGGTAGGTCTGTATGTGGCAATAAAAAAATAGAGTTGGAGCTCTAGATATCGATACTGAAAATAGATAAGACAAATGTTGCAACACACTCACTTTAGCACTCAGGAGCCGTGATGTACTAGCCATGTAACTATCTCTCACATTAACTTGAAGTAAAACAGCATAATTATGTGCACCATCTCCCACTGGGAGTGACAGACCTTCCTTTGACGACTCACTGCCTTCATACAGTTGAAAACCTGCACAAGGATCCAACAAATAAATTTTAAATCATTGATATAGTATGTGTTTATCTTGTTACACTACAAACAACATGCAACATATTTTTGGTGTAGTTGAATTAAAACAAAAAAGGATATCACTGAATGATATTCACAATGCAGTACACCATACACAATAACAGCTTCAGAGAATCTGTAACTAAAGCTGTCAACATATTCCATCAAATTCTCACCTGTTACTTATAAAACTAAAAATTTGTTTGTAGCCATATCAAACTTTAGTTAATAGTATGTATATTCTTTTGATTTGTCTCTGGACATATGAAAAACTTGAAATTATGCTTTATCCTTTTTGAGGCAAATCACTGATGTCAACATATGTTATTGTGATGCTATCCACACCTGTCTCTGGATTTCTTCATCTTGGCTTCGGTTTGACCAAAGATCAAATGCAACATAAATGTAGCCACAGGTTTTCCTCCTAGTCCCTGTTTCATAAACCTTGTTATCATTAACAACTGCCACATTTCTATGACAAATTTGATCTCAGCCAATCAGATTCAAGGATTTCAGTAGCTTATAAACAATTATTGCAACTTGTTATTGATAACAAGTTTTCTGAAACAGGACCCTGGTCCCTTTGTTGGGATCTAAGGTCTTGCAAACATCATGAGTGCTACTTTATACCTTCTCCCAGGCCTGCAAGGTTCCCATCCACTATCTCCACACTGCTGAACAAAATCATCTCATACATCAAGGGGTCATCCACATCAGAGAAACGATGACATGTAACAGTGAAATCAGTTTGGAGGCATATCCCTCTCTGGGTGTAAGGACACAGGTGCCTGATGTGGGTGGAGCATTGAATTTGACACTGAATTCAGCATAGCCACCTGAACTGGAACCGGACAGGTAACCTGAAAATTAAAAAAATAGTTATTATACTGAGATGAGTAAGAAATATTGTGACATATCAAACTGCATAGAATTCTATACTTTAAAGTGAATAATGAAGTTAGAAACAATGATAGCAATTACGATCATACTACACAACAGATTGAATGAATTAAGGCCAATCATTCATGTATATTTACAACATAATGTAGAACCTGATTGGTATGCTGCTAAATAATTGAACATTCAAATGCACTATACCTACCATAACAATACTGCAAAACTGGAAACTTTGGCATGCATTTAATGTTTGCAAATTTTGCGGGTGTTCAGACTTGTGAAAGTTTCAAATAAGTGAATCACAACTGACACAACACCAGTGTTGTAGGTCTCATACTCGGACCTAGAAGTCTTGGTTTCGGAGGCTCAAGGCCTTGGTCTTGAACCTCAAGGTCTAAGGAAAACCGCTCGAGACCTCTCGAGACCTGACTAAAAAAAAATGCAAAGTTTGGAGAGATTGTTTTCCTTGCCAAGTTATTTCAAATATTTTTAAATGGCTCACAATTTTTTTCATAAGGCTATCAGCTAAAGTTTGTTGGGTTTCATGTTACTTTAAACTGAATAAAGTCTCGGTCTCTAGAGATCTCGGTCTCAGAAGAGGTGGTCTTGGTCTCGGAAGGGAAAGTCTTGGTATCGGATATTTTTGTCTCGACTACAACAATGCACAACACTGAATTCTTGTGATTTGTGAAATTGTTTATGGTTTTACAGTAATTCCTTTTAGGACTAAAAGATCACAACATTCAATCACCTGAATCTCAAACACAAGCTGGCTGAAACTGTCAAAACTTCATTATCAGAAATGGGTTATTTCGTATTTGTAATCATCATTTTATGACTCTTTAGTTAAATATCAAGAATGCCATGTATGTACATAAAAGCCATGTTTTATTCCCACATTACAGTATTGCAAGAAAATTACATCATCATCTACAATGTCTTAAAACTGCAAGTCTAGCATATCTCTGGTGTACTTACCTGTGACACGTATGATGGCACTACCTGTCTCAGACATGGAATCAAATGTGTGAGGCTTGATGATCAAGTAGGGTTGGTCAAGACCTGTAGTGGTCTGGGAAGACAAGTCACCACCTATAAGAGAGGCATGATCTGACTCAAGACTCCATTGGAAAGACACATCTTCATTCTCACTGTCACAGTTGCTGCAGGAGGCATGTAGGACCAGACGCTCGGCCGTGAAGATGTACATGTTGCAGTTAGTGATGCAACTGAGGATAACAGAGAAGACATAGTTGTATTTGTTTGGGGTCACTATACTTTTGTTCTAGCTCAATGTATGCACAGATACACAACAGGATGGACCATGTCATTTTCCAATTACAAGGCTGTTAATGAATGTGGGATGTTTTTCGTTTGTTCATTTGTTTATTAACAGAGGTACGGGATAAAATCGTCAATCAGCTGTAAGATGACAAATTTAATCAAAGCTGATATTTGGGACATTTGACAAATTTAAAGCATCTATGACCTCCTTACAAATTCATTCCCCAAGGTATATGTTTTGTTGTTTTTTCACCCTTATGGCCCAGTCACAATGTCGGCGATCTGTCGGGGATTAGTTTTGGCCGGGGGTCGTCGTAGAAAATAAAGAATCCTTGAAGAATCCTAGCAATAATCCTAATAAAAGTGGAGCAGTCACATTGAGATTTTTTCAAGGATTTTGACCCGATTTTGTCGAAAAATTGCATCGGAGGGGATCGGAGACGATATCTGCGAGCGTCTTTTCTTTTAAATTTTTTTCCCCCTGGGTATATGTGGGGGAAAAGGAGGGTTTCTTGACCTCGGTCGTCTCAAACTTTTAGCGCTACTCGCAGACATTGAATCTCAACCTGAATTTCCAATCCCACACAGAATCTTGCGACTAGTCTCAGATTATTCGGAGGACGCCTCCGATTAATCGGAGGGCATCGTAGGTCATCGGAGATTATGTCTGGGATGGGTGAAAAATCTTGCGAGCAATCTTAAAATTTTAAGTTCAAAGTTGGGGACCGCGACGGGTGTGGCGATGCCTAAAAAATCTGCGACAAGCCGCAGGCGTCCGGAGAGCGCCTCCGACGGGTGCAAAATAGTGAGATCTGTCCCAAGATTTTGTTAAAATTCCCAGGTTTTACCCATCGCCGACGCATCGCAACTGATTTGTGACTGGCCCATAAGCTCTTGATACAAAAAGTTCATGTGTGTACCTCATTAATGAAATACAATATCAAGCCTTTGAATACTTATTTTGAAATAAGCCTCAATTTTGTATACTTTGGGAGATCTGTAAGTTACAGTGAATAAGTTCACATCTTCAGAAGATTACCTGAATTCCACAAGTGGACCTAAATCTGGTCTCCGCTGGATTCCCCGTTGTTTCTCACCCATTTGCCTTGGTAAAGTATTTAAAAACATTTATCTATTAAACTCCAGGAAATCTTCACGTATGTTTTCACATCTTCAGCAGATTTTCTAATTTCCAGGGCCCTCTTGCAAAAAAAGTTGTGTTTAAACGCAACTCAAAAAAATTAAACAACTTGATTTTCAACCAATCAGAAACGTGTATTTCGGACTTGCGTTTAATTTTTGAGTTGCGTTTAATCGCAACTTTTTATGTAAGAGAGCCCAGATGTGGCAATATAAAGAGCAGCCAACTGGATTCTATAATTGTGATGTTCCAGAGCCTTCTCCCTTTCCTTGCCCTAATTACATCTTCATAAAATGCTTTTAAAAACCTTGTATTTGGTAAACTTCAGTAAATATTAATGAATGTTTTCACATCTTAAGCAGATTACTCAATATCTATCTGTGGCAATACTTGTAGCTCTGGTGTCAACTGGATTCTATGTTGCGATGATCCAGCAGTTCACCCTTTTCTTGACTTAACTACACCATTACAAAAAATATTAAAAACCTTATATTTGGTAAAATTCAGTAAATATTCATGAATGCATTCATGTTTTTAAGTAGATTACTGTAAATGTGGAATATTTCCCAGTGTGGAAATTTTCGCACATTTCCTGTGACATTAAAATACATAAACAAACATGAAAATAAAAACACATGAATATTTATATATATATATATACCCCTAATGGGTACATTAGGAGGACAGTTTTTGTTCTTTTTCTTTGTTCAACTGTCGACCTAATGTACCAACTGTCTACCTAATGTAGGGGTCGCTATTATGACGGAATAAACCGCATTTTTAGGTGTCGACCTAATGTACCCTTTAGTAAAATATAAGTATATATGAAGAAAAGTACACAACTACGTGTACCCGACAAGCCTGTTTCGTAGATCTCTCCACTCTTCAGGGGTAGAGAGATCTATGAAACAGGCTTGTCGGGTACACGCAGTTGTGTACTTTTCTTCATATATACTTATTTAGCTCTACATTATGTATGAGCACTGTTTAGTAGCGAAAGTCAACCAATCCTGACTGATATATATATATATATATGTAATTTTTTGCCCATGAGCCTAGCCTGTTGGCGATATTAAAAACATGTGAAATTCACTTTACTCGGCCGAGTGCGAAAAATTAATTCCGTGAAAATTTCCACATTGACAGTAATTGGTAAACTTTAGGAAATATTCACAAAGGCATTCATGACTTAATTAGATTACCTGACTTCTACCTCTGCCAACAGCCCTGGGGTTAACTGGATTCTTTGTTGTGTTGACCCAGATGTTCTTCCTTCCTTTGAAACAATGAGCCAGAAGTTCATAGTCACACGGCCTGAAGTTTGCTGGTAATTATTTTAATCTTAGAAGAGACTGAATCTATCATTATTTCTTCCTCTTCAAAACAAGCATCATCTAGATGAAAGAAAGAAACACAGTAGGCATGTTAGCAATTTTACAAACATTCTTTGGAAACTGTCATGTTGTATCCTGACATTCACAACAGTTTTCTTTTCAGTATTTCATTTTGTTTATCTTTAAAGGACATTGCTGTGAAATCTGACATTGTAGTACCAAAGAGAAGGTTGAGTTCTGGGAGAAATATAATTCTGCTTGAAAAATATTTTGAGAGCTTTCTCATTTTTTAACGTCAATTTGGAAGATCATACTAGAAATATCTGCTGAAAAAGATTCAAAATACATGTATAACAACATGTTTGGGCCGAACATTCATGCCACTTGTGTGTGTGTGTGTGTGCAGTACCACATACCCATTTCTGTGTGCAGTACATGTGCTTTTAAGGGAGACTGGGTCACTTTCTTATCATTTTGAAGATTCCAAAACCTCACAATATAGAACAATTCTTGATCAACCTTTCCCAATTGAGAGTATACCTGTATTTTGCAATGCTTCATCAAGAGATGTGTACATGGTGTCAGGATTAACAAGTACACAGTACCACGTAAAGGTCAAGTCACTGGATGACCCTCGGGTCACATCAGGGTCATATGAGGTCGATCCATCCACTGCCAAGTTTGACGATAAACCTGGGGATCACATTCAATGACAATTGTTGGTTAAAACATACAGTACATGTACCTATTCAGCCAAATATACCTTCCTCAAAAAAGGACACTCTGATGCAGGATCAAGCGAACTCAGTACGAGAGCCAGAGTGTGCCCCTAGAAAGTATAAAATTAACCTCAAAGAACTTTATCTGGCATTCTATAAGTCACCAGTTTAGGAGTATGAAGGAAAAAAGGATAATATGAAGGTGCTTGCACGGAACCAAACTCCGAGTTACGTTCGGCGTGAGCCCTTATCTTGGCAAGCGAGCGCATACGGGTACGTTGAGTAGTCTACTCACGAGTCGCTTTTAGGCTTATAGAGAGTGTAATTAAACTTGCAGTATCTCTTTATAGAAGTAATATTTAAAGCCCATATTTTGACTATTGTATAATGACATGGCTAAATCCAGAGCAAAATATTTTTAAGGTGGTTGGTACCTTTAAGTGGGTGGTTCTGGGTTAACCTACAGTGTTATATATCACTAGAAAGCT